>JAJJMA010125870.1:0-24662 GCA_023529015.1 Papaver nudicaule | reverse complement strand
ATCTCGCGCTATTCCAGGATGTCAGAGATTGATGCGAAATTACTCCTATGACCTCGTCGCCAAAAACCACCATCAACATTAAGTCCCCTGCGCAGCATGGAACCTTGAGTGTTCCGGGGTGAGCATAGAGTTGATGGACCAGCCGCATCCGCATAGAAGCCTTATCCACGAACATGGAGCCCAAACAGGGCCTTGTACTTTGGAGTACCCGCATAAGCTCGACTTGTGATAATCTTGTCATCTTATTCATGACTCTTTTGTGCGGCCAACTTCGCCTAATCAGAAGTTCGTTAGCGTCGCAACACAAGAGACCAATACTGAAACTGTATCTTTCGGTGTCAACCGTCTTCCGGGTGGAGTATCATTTTCCCCAGCTAGAAACAACTCCATGGCAACTCCTTTAAGTGATAATCAAGTCCCCAATCCATTGGCAAAGGATTGGGTAACGGTAAGACTTCATTCTCTTTGCTACATTTTCACTTTTAGTAGAAAAGTAAAAATCCCGTCAGATTTTTCTGTTTCGAGTCGCGTCACGAGAATGGCCATAAAATCTTCATCCGATGGCGGATTTCGATGATTGACCCCAATTTAGAAAAAGGACTTCAGTAGCTTTCACCTCAAAGAAGAAAATCTGAATTCCATGCTGTTTTGCTTGTTATTTCATGCGCCACAAAGTAACGCCACGTCCAGGAATGCTGCAGTCTGTACGATGTTTAGTAGAAAAATCATTCCGGCCAGTAGATTGCTCCAAAAATTAAGCCCTTTTAGCACGTGATAGGAAACATCCATACGAAAAACTTTCGTGAAGGAAGTTGCTTCATATCTCTTACGGATTTGTACAATTTTGAGTCCTTCGCTGTACTTCGTAAGAATTAAGATGTCAGGAAATTGCTTCTCCAAATAACGTCGTGAATCCTTTGGTATATCTTCTTTCAACGACATTTCTTCTTTGTTTGATGTAGGATGGACCTGCTCCAGACTTTGAGAATGCTTCATTCACTCCCTTTGGCCAAAGCTCACTCTTTGGTGGAGCAACTCCGAATGGCACGACTACGGAGCGAAATAAAAGTGGAGAAACAACAGGACCCAAATCCTTCTTAACACTTGATGCTACACATGTTACTTTTGACAACTCTTTTAGTTTGAAGTAAAATATTCCAGTATTTTATTCTCACCTTGTTTGCTCTTGCAGCCTTCTGGTGGTAATGAAGAGATTGAAGATAGTTACTTCGTCGGTAAAAGATCAGTGATGGTCAAAACTTCAGTAAGGATTTTGACGATGTTGCTGATGAGAATCCTCCTATTGCTGAGGTAAATTTGATCATCTTCTTATGTTGAGCTTTCATCATGTAGCTTAAAACATATTATTAAACTTCTGCTTGCTTTGAACCTTCTTTCAGCTTGTCAATAATGAAACACAAGCTTATGAGAATAATGACATTGTTGAAGTAGATGCTCCAACTAGGTGGACTCTTCTTGAGTTTCCTCATGCTGGTTTGGCATATAATCCTCTCCATGAAACAATTCTCCCTGGTCATACATTAGTGGGAGGATTTAATGTCCCCGAGGGACACGTCCCACTATATAGGAGAATATGGAATTGCTATGGTCACCTTATTATTGCTGGAAGGTGTGCCCACTTTCATACGCTTACAGGTGTTGCACCTGACCTTATGGACTTGATCTCGAAGATGGATGCCACCCCACTAAAAGACGTGACCAATGAGGCGCTAGATGAAGCAGAAGAGCTGATTGCTACATTCGAAAACTTCAAGCCAAACTTGGTGTGGCTTCAGGCGAGAACCCAATACATTCGAACAAGGCATGCTGCTGTTGGAAAATTCACCCATGATTTGGTGAAACAAGAAGAGAGGAATCATGTTGCCATGACTGAGGAACTCCGTAAGTTAACTGAAGAGGTGAAGAAGAAGACTGCTCATATTGCTCTAATAAAGAAGACAGTTGATGAAGGAGCGAGATCTTCATTAGATGGTTGTTTCTGAAGAGCCTCAGGAGCAAAACATTTTCTCAGTAGATTTTTATTTTGCTTTTATTTGGTTTTATGAACAAAGGGTTTGTAGGAATTGATGGTTTTGAACTCATAGGTTTTGAATTTGAATTTTTGAATGAAATTGTTAAAAGGCAAGAGATTGCTTGCACTTTTCTTTTGAAGGAATTAGAAAGTGAATCTTCATATCTTCTTGAGCCACTTGCCATTGATCACGATGTTTGAAGGTCGCTCATATATTGCGCTTATCATGTATCGTGCATTAGGCATGACTCGAGATATAATATAAGGTCCCTCCCAGTTTGGTGTGGACCCCGAAATAGAAAGTACTTTTCGGTTAGTGCGTCGCATAACCTTATCTCCTTCTTGAAAAGCGGCCTTAGGAACCCATGACATCTCAGGTGTCTTTCGCCTATAAGACCGTCGCTTTGCCCGAACCCACTTATTTGTAGTGGCCTTGATTTCTTCACGAGGTGGCTCAGAGGGTTCGATAGACTTGATGCAATCAAGTCCCCATGTCGGAGAATTATCTAATCCTTGTGTGGGGACACGCTGGATAAGATTTCCGTGAAGTAAATAATTCCGAATAAAGTATTTCAAATCACTTTCACGTACCTCTTTGAATATCACCAGAGTTTCGGACCCCACATGGTACTCCAGCTTTCCCACGTTGCAGCTTTCTTGGTCAAACATGAACTCTTGGCCTCTGATGATTACTGGTGAGATTATAGGCACAAATCTCTTCCCATAGAGCCAGGGACGTCCTAAGATCACGTCGTGCTCCTCGTCCTCTTTGATTACATGAAACTTGGCCTTGGTGCGAGCAGAGTCCACCTTCAGATCCAAAGTAACATGACCATATATGTCTTGGAGCTTTCCTTTTGAATCTTTCGTTATCGTGGGAAAGTAGATGACATCCCGTCGAGAGATCCCAATTGCTTGGAGTGTTTTGATTGGAATTAGATTAACCATAACACTAGCATCAATTTGAACTTTCTTAAAATTCGTACCTTCGAGACGAGCAGAGATAATCGGTATTGGAACGCGTTCCCCTGCCATCATCTCTGGTGTAACTTCGTCGGGCTTCGGCTGAACCTTCTCAGGTATAGGTAGTTCTTTGCCGCTAGCAATCCAGCTGAGGGCAGCGAAAATGTTGTTTCGCTGACTTCTAGAAAAATGTAAGAGCTCGCATAAATTCTCCATAAAATAATTAGCAGTTTGCTTGACAGATTCTCCGGAGATGGTGAAATTTCGAATGTTGGGTTGATGCTGACGTTGGTGTTGACGTTGAGGTTGGTGCTGAGGGAGTGGATTCTTATGCACACCCTCAGTCCCCAAGTTCAACTCTCCTGACTCGATCTTTTCGTTGAAGATTTGCTTGAGTCGATGACACTCGCTGGTGGGATGATTGACGAATCGATGAAAATGACAATACTTGGGATCAGTCATTTCTTGCGCCGTAGGTTCTCTTCGTACAGGAGGTAACTTGACAACGCCATCTTGAATCCATGCTTCCAGGAGCTCTATTACTTCATCCATAGTACATGGGAAATCAGGAATTTTAGGAAATTCTCTCGGTTGCCGTGGTGCCTTTGGTGCGGGAGCATTAGCTGGGACCCGTGCAGGAGCCTGAGATTTGGCTGGGGATGCACGTTTTAGTTATGGGGCCTCAGGAGTAGGCGCCTTCCTCTTAACACCTTCAGTGATAGCATGAACTGGGGAAAGAGAACTATATTGCTTGTTAACGAGTCGCTTGCTGGCACGCATCTCACCACGGCTTTCTTCAGCTTTTAGAGGCCTGGGCCTTTCTAGTAGCGCGGGTGCAGTAGTGGCGGATCGTTTGGCAGACTTATGGAGCTTGGTGAAATTATCGATATCCAGATTCTCCAATAAGGCCCGATATACCGGTATCATTCCGTTGATGCAAAGTTCCACTAACTGCAGCTCTGTCACGTTTGGATCATTGCAATCCACTGAGCGAGTTCTGAATCTCGTTACGTAATCATCTGGATGTTCATTATTTCGCTGATAGAGTCTCCCCAAATCAGAGAGAGTGAGTTGTTCAGATACGAAGAAGTGCTTCTTGAGAAAAGCACTAACCATCTGGCTCCAGCTGAGAATGCTATTAGGAGCTAGATTATTATACCAAGTATATGCCTTTCCCGTCAGAGATTTCGAGAATTCCTTGAGACATACAACTTGGTTTCTTTCATGTATCCCCAATGATTCCAGGAAGCGAGAGATATGTTCTCGGGCATTCCCAATACCATTATACATCGAGAATGAAGGCGTGATATATCCTTCAGGAAGAGATTCACGTTGAACTTCAATTGGATATGGAGGTTGATGACGATGAAACAAATCTGAGTTCTCCATGCTCCGAGCCTGCAAAAGATTCTGCAAATCTTCACGAGTGACGAAGTTATGTTGCAAACCTGTGTTTGGTCCACGTGTGGTGTGGACACAAGTGTCTTGATCATCAGGGATAACATGAATCTGAGAAGGACCCGCCCTGTTAGAATGAGCTAGGGTTTCCACACGTGAAAACCCTGGGTTTGTTGGAGGCGTCAGTTTCTCCGAAAGAGTCCTCAAGCAAGTCAGCAACTCCATTTGGGTCTTCACCATATTGTTTTGACTCAGGGCTAGATCTTGTTGGGTCTTCATGAGATCCGCAATGCTAGGTGAGTCTTCAGTATTCCTTGTTTCTCCTGTGCGGGGCCCGAAGAGAAAAGCTTCTGTGCGGCTTGAGATAGGAGTGTAAGGAGTAGGAGAGATAGTGGTATTAGTGGTCCCCACCATATGAGAGAGGGGGGGACGTGATTTGGGATAGGGTTGGCGTGGTGGAACCCACCAGAGGAGTTGACACGCCCAAGGAGAGAGAGGATGAGGTTGGGCCCCTCTGAGTTGAGGCAGAAGCAAAATTAGGGTTAGGGTTTGAGCTCACGGCTGGATTTGTGGGCCCAGAGGTGATGGTGCCACTTGTTGGAGTATTTGTGACCCCACTTGCAGGTAAACTCGTGGGGATATTAGGGTTACTTGGAGAATTGGTATTCTCTGAACTCTGCCTCCTGGTTTCAACCATATCTTCTTAAAACTGAGATAATGACCTCCCACTGTGGTCGCCAAAATGTTTTAGGTATAAAACAAATAAAGGAATCTGAGGGGTAAAGTGTGAAGTGTGATGATGTAATAAAAGATTATGATGAATTCGAGAGGTCAAGATCGAACAAGACTCGCCTAAACCAAGAAATGGCCGTTCGAGTATTGCTTCAGCTACAAGAAGAGGATTTTAGGGTTGGTTTAGGGAGGGAAGCAGAGAAAGATGAGATCAGAGAATTGCTATGATTATTGCTAGATAAGGATGAATATTCAGTTCTCACTAGATAATAAATGCTGAATGAGAAGAGTTAATCAATTATCGATAAGATAGACTTGATTATACTTGCACTGAACTTGTTAAACTTATCTTGAATGAGATTGGGATCGAGATTGATGTGTTTTCCCCAACTGGTCGAGTGACCTATTTATAGCAATATATTCTCAACTGATCTCGTAAGAAGTGGAAGTAGTGGAAGAGTGGGAGTGAGGAAAGAGTGGGGTCAGTTGTTAAGAGTCTTACGCCTAATATTAGGGAAGACTAACAACCCACTACCTTATCCCATCTTCTTAGCAAAGTTCACACGACTTAGTTATCTTTCCCGTTAAGTGATTGAGCCGTTGCAATCACACGTGCCGTAGACCGCCAAACCAAAACCCTAAAAGAATATCCCCCCATGTAACTAAATCTTGATTCTCGTAAGATTTGTTAAATATTTGTTTATTTGTTAAGTCAAAGTTGACTAGTGCAAGTCGTATCAGTTACTGATAAGCTTAGGACTTTGCGATAAGATAGAGATTAAGCGATAAGCTTTGAATATCTCTTTAAGATTTGGTTTAAGGATTGAGCCGGGCAATCGCCATTTAAACCTAATAAAATAAATCTAAGGGTTGAGCTAGCAACCGCCATTAGATAAGATAAGATAAGTCATCTAAGGGTTGAGCTAGCAACCGCCATTAGATAAGGTAGGTCTAAGGATTGAGCTATGCAATCGCCAATTAGACCGAGAGGATTTCAGCAACTCTCTGTGGCAATAGTCAAATAAACACGACTTTCAGTTTGCCATAAATAAGGGAAATTAGTTTGTGGCATGTAATGCACCAATTCCCTGGATAATGAAGACATATGAATGCCTAAAATAATATAAGTCATAGCCATGAGCCATGATTAAGAATTATAGCACTGATTTATGGAAGCAAGTCCGTAATCAGGAAAAACAGACGAATGATGCTATCACGGCGTAGCCATCATCAAGAATGCATAAGCATTGCCAATATAAGACCTAAAGATAGGCCACAATAATTATAATAAGCCATATTGCATGGTATAATAATCTTATTAAGAAGTTAGGCATAGGTCACGAAGGACAAGCCATAACATTTATGTTATTTTCAGATTTCTGTACAGTTTGCGTGTTGTCCATTAGTAAAATCGCCCAGGACAGCCTATATTAGGTAAAAATCTGAATTTTTAGTATGTTATAGGAAATTCACAGAGGAAAATATTTCGTGAAGGAAGCCCCTTCTAATTCCTTACGGATTGGGCTCTAAAAATCACGCCATGAAGAAATACGTGAGCTGAACTGCCAGATTTCCGAATTTGATTAGGAAACTAGAGTATTATGGACTAAATAAAATCCATAATCCTCTAGGATTTGGATCAGTGAGGCCCATAAGTAGGGGGAGGCTAGGAAGAAGTAAACCCTAGCTCAAAGGAGGCAAGGCTAGCCGTGAGGGGAAGAGGACAATCACGGGCCTCCATAAGCACAAGCGAGGGAAAACATGAAGACCCCCACAAATTAGGCGAGAGCCAACTATAAGGCCCCCATAAATTAGGCGAGAGCATGATTATGAGGCCTCCAATATTTAGCCAAGGAATAATCTTGGACCCCCAAGAGTTTGGCCAAGGGTGATGCAATGGGCATCCAAATATTAAGGCAAGCTAAAGATAATGGATATCCAAAAACTAAGGCAGGGGAGAATCATGGGCCTCCAGGGATTAGGCAAGGGAAGATGTGTGGGCATCCAAAGATGAGGCGAGGCCAACACCATGGGTACCCAAAGTTTAGGCGTGGCCAAACTTTAGGCTTGGCCAAAGTTTAGACCTGGCCAAGTTATGGCCGTGGATAAAATATAGGCAAGGCCAAGTATTGGCGCGGCCAAAAATAGGGCGTGGCCAAGTATTAGACTTGGCCAAAGATTGGACGTGGCCAAGCATTAGGCTTGGCCAAAGATTGGACGTGGTGGAATTTAGGTCTAGCCAAGGATTGGCGTGGTGGAGTTTGGGCGCGGCCAAGTCTTTGGCCAAGGCCAAAGATAGGTGTGGCCAACCGTGTACTCCTAGGGTTTTGGCTCGAGCATGAGCTAGGCTAATGCGCATGCATAGGTATTTTAATACGTAGGTCAGGGATATGGACCATGCTACTAGGCTAGGGTCGCGAGATATCAAAATATGGCTAATAGCAGCCAAATATCTTATCCCTACTATAAAATAAATTCATACCTTATCTCGCGCTATTCCAGGATGTCAGAGATTGATGCGAAATTACTCCTGTGACCTCGTCGCCAAAAACCACCATCAACACTTGTAACCTTAGTATTGTGGGGAAAAATACTAAAACAACTCATGGTTATGTAGACAAGAATACAAAATCTCAATCGCTATAACTCTACTAAAGTAGGCGACTATTTCGAAAGATAGAATAAGTAGAATAAAAGAATTTCCATAGAAGTCATAACTCCTACTAACATTTTGTCGATGAAGAATATTCAATGTCTTCTTTATAATCATTGTCTTCGTCTTCAAGGTCTCTATTACTTCGTCTATATCCCAATTCCGAAATCTAAGCTATAGTAGATTAAATCAAGAATTTTGTTTTGACACCTAAAACTGACAACTAGCTTGACATACCAACGCCAGTGGGTTTGACCGGACAATGTCCTAACGATCTCCCCCTTTGTCAATTTTAATGACAAAACCAATATATTACATATGGATTCAAAAACGATATTACAGCAAAGATCCAACCCAGATGTATCTTGATTTCTCTTCAACTTCTATTTTGAGTCTTAATGCATTCGTATAACTCCTGTTGAAAATTTCGTAGACAACACCACATCATATCCAGCTCAAACAACCACAAAGGTACGCTCGAACTTACATGGGTTAATATGTTAATCCGACATGTTGTTTGTGCAAAGAGTAAGAACCAGAGAAAATTTAAAGTTCGTGTACCAAAACTTATAAAGTGATTCTACTCATTCTTGATATGAAGCTCCCCCTTAATCTTTATACCTCTTTTTGCCAGATTGGTATGAAGCCCAATATTTACTCCCCCTTACTTGATACTTTCAAGAAAGTACATAAGTAAGCAATACGATGTTCTCCCCCTATGGTTATGAACCACAAGAACAAGAAACCATATGTATTCTCCCCCTATTTGTCACAAAAATACGACAAAATAGTTGAGACTTAGGGTTTTAAGCCTATAGAGATAGTCAAGTCAAGGATGTACTCGCATATCAAGTTTAAGATGACATAACTTGGAAATCAGAACGAGGATTTCTAAGTTGATTCATCTTTGGAGAAATATAGATCCAATTTTCTCCTAATATTCCACATCCACGCTCCCCAAAAATAATTGTTATTAAGCGCAAGCTCATTTAAAAACTCTCCCCCATGTGGTGTAATTCAATAAAGAACAACTACAAAGCCTAACTTTGACAAACAATTTAATGTATCCAGTTTTGTTTGTTTACAATCTCCTTTCCTTAGCCAATTTTTTGGAAAAGAGTACATGATTTTTGAGCTTGTGGAAACCCTAAAAATCATATAATCAAAATGAAAAGGAGGGGATACCGAGATACACCACCAACATTTAGTTTTCGTGATCCTAGTTGATTACGGTTGTTTGAACGATCTCACAAATCAATATTCAAACAACAACCTGAGTATAGTTCAGAGAACCGAACCCTAAAAAAAACGTGGTTCTTGTAGATCTCAATAGAGATGGATTCACTCAAAGGTTATGAATCAACAAACTTTCAATTACTTCTATTATATAGATCAGAGACAATATAATGCGGAAGGGAAAATTAATGCAAGACACCATAATTTTGTTAACGAGGAAACTGCAAACCTAGCAGAAAAACCCCGGGACCTCGTCCAGATGTGAACACCCTCAGTATTAACGTTATACAGACGCTAGCCTACTCTCATACTTCGGACTGGAATTTATCGAGACTGAATTCACCCTACAAGCAATTCAGCTACCAATGTGCTCATACGTCTCTTGGCTCCCGCAGAAACCTACGTACTTGATTCCCCTAGCTGACGTCCTTTACAGGCTTAGGAGTTTCCCCACTTCCCTTCGTGAAGACTATACTCTGCCTCTAACAGGACGCCTAAAAGTATCCAAGTAATTAAATGAGAATACGATTGTGATTTCCTTTAGACTTAAAGTCAAGGTTAATGGAAATTTGTTTTATTGAATAGGGCTTATTGATCTAGCCTAAACAACTTTACCTCCTAACGCTTGACGAACTTAGTATTAAACCTAGTTCATGAATTTGCGTTACGGAACTTCTAGGTTTTATGATACAAGATCTACCTTACGAAGTTTCTATCAAATCTTGGTCGTGGTAAGATTGAAAATATTCAATCGACCCAAGATACAAGATCAGGAATTTTACTTCCGACCTGTGCTTCACGATCCTCAAGTGAAGTCTTTGAATAGTCGTAGTCCAAAAGGACTTCGAGATGACGACCAACCTTTATGCAAGGATACACAGATGTGTAGAGGATTGAGATTGTATCTTGCAGAAGGTCATCTATTTATAGTGATCATCAAGGGAGGCTTTGCTTGAAAATTAAGCAACCTTGAGTAGGGCTCAAGCAAGTTCCGGAACTTGGAAAGTCCATAGATTGAATACCCGTTCTCAATCTTCTTCTAACTTTGGACTAGGCCAATAGTTAAAGAGGACTCAACCTTGATTGAAGGTTTTGCGACTTCTGGTCCAAATCAAGTTTGAACATCGCTTGCGACTTCTGGTCCAAATTAAGTTTGAACATCGCTTGGATTAAGTAGTTGAATTCCATCGGCCAAGTAATGACAAGTCCGGGAACTAATCATGTCTAGACCGAAAACTTCAAGATATAAAGTTGGAAGTCTTCTCATGGCTTATATGTACGCGTTCATAGAGCTGTCAATTGGAGTTCAGGAGAATTCGGGAGAAGTGTGTGAACTCATATGTACGCGTTCACACAGACCCGCTCGTTCTCAGGAATGCCTTTAAGCAACACATGTACGCGTTCATGTACGCGTTCACCGTTGAGGTCATTTCAAGAGACAATTCAACATACTCTACCTATACATAATATCACGGATGTGACAAATGCAAAGGCGAAGAATCCTAGAATACCTTCGGATCTTATAAACATTTTCATAGACTATTGATATGATAGAAATGGCAGAAGCGAAACATGGAAAGGAAAACCTTTCTAACCTTTAGTGAGGACGTTATGATTTATCAAGTAGTAAGCTTCGGTCTTCGTCTCGATTACCTAAAACTATCCTAGTCCGAGGTTGTAGAGTAAACTTATCAAGGATTGTGTTTTTGTCAACTAAACTTGACAACTGACTTGAGATAGCAATATCACTGGGTTCAACCGAGCAATGCTCTAACAAAAAAGTTTCTTGATCGTGAGAAAAAGCATAACTTTTGTAACATGACATAACTTTGCATCACTACTGAAGTAATGGAAAAAACTATGTATTGCAATAAGATTGAGGTAGACTAATCAAAATTGCAATCATCAATGATAATTATCTAAAAAGAACTTTTATTAATGAAAGAAAGTAGTACTTGCTGAAAAACTCTAAAAAGCATGAAAAGGCAAACTACTTTTAGATATAGTTTATATTCCTTAGGCAAAAGTAAGAACAAATTCTTACAAGGAATCAACTATTCTAATGGAAAGAAGTCATGACGAAGTTATTGATTTCCTCAATGTCTTGATCTTCATTCATAGGCATAGTAATTTCTAGGTCAAATCCCTTAGTCTCACTTACTGATGCCTTATGGGCTTCTTTCATAATCTCTTCTTGTTGTTTCACAAGAGCTTGTTGAACCACAAGAGTTTTTAGAGACACTTCCCCAACATATCCCACTTCTCTTTTTGTTTCTCTGCATTCTTTGAGAATAGATGCAATCCTTTGATTCTTCTGAGAAGATTGTTCATCCTTGTCAGACTTAGATCTCATCTTCTTTTTCTTGCCAGGGTTTATTTACTTTGCTTTTGGCTGTTTTCAAAGGATCATCTGGTTTCATGGTATCCTTGTCAGTTGACTTAGGATCCCTGTTTGGGAAGGTAATAGCAAGGGTTTTTACCATGTTGAAAAGTTTAGAATGAAATAAGAAGTGGCTTCTAATTTCTTTTATAAACAGTTCTTCAAAGAATTTTCTAAGAGATAAAGACTCTCATAACTACCAGATACGATATGGATTTACCCTAAATCGTACAGAGAAAGCGGAACGGTTCGCGAACCGGAATAGCCTAGTTGACATTCATAAACACGTGTATTTCACCGTTATTTCATTGATGTGTCCCACTTTGAGAGTCACCCAGTATCAATTTGTACCTTTTTGTATAGACAATATTTTGACCATAAGTGAGAAGGTCACAAGTTTCATGGAGCTTGGTTCAACAAAATACTTTTGTCCAGTGACATAAGAGAAAAGGTTTTAATTTAGGGTTATCAATTACTTTAAACAAATACAACTATGAAAAAGACTCTAAGACCTTTTGCCCAACCACACAGTGACAACTCATTCCAAGGGGCAATGAATGAGATGCCAAACCCTCTTGCAACTAGTGCGAGGGAGGGTGAGCACATTTGTGCTCTTTGTGTGATGCTGAATCCTTTTTTGAACTAAGTTTGCCATTCTTAGTTCTGAATCTTTTGAATTTCTCAGCTCCTTGTGTTGCCCTTAAGGAGTTAGAGTATTTTCTATCTTTACTAGCTTCCTTGTCATTGGCAGCTTCAAAGATTCGAATAACATTCATGAGTCTAGCAGTTTTCTTTTGTAGTTTGTCAGCATACTTAACCTTACGTTTGTATACATGGCACTACTTGTAATCATGTCCCTTTTTAGCACAATAGTTGCATCTAACAAGACATTGCTTGTGCTTAATTGGAATGATTGTTTCTTTGCAAGATGTGTCACTTGAAGTTGTGTCCATGGGGATGGGACATATTTCTGGTTCTGATTTGGAATCACCCGCCTTATCAGAGTTGACACAATCTGCAATGAATGCAATTTCACTTTCTTCATCATCTGAGTTGTAAACATCAGAGGAATCATCAAGTGTAGCAGCAAAGACCTTCCCTCCGTATTTCCTCAGATTGGGGAATTCTTCAACCAAGTGGCCAAATCCTTTGCATTTAAAGCATTGTGGCATATCACTATCATCACCCCTTTTGTTCCCTTCTTTAGGAGGGACTCTATCATGAGGGTTAGGAGTTGATGGTGGGGCTTTCTTAATGAATCGTTTACTTCTCTTCTTTAGAAGATCTCTAAACTGGCGAGTTATCAAAGAGATCTCTTCCTCAGATTCATCCCCACTATGATTTTCGGAGTTGGTGTTCAAAGTACACTCTTCGTTTACAAGTTTCCTTGTTTCCAGTAGCTCTAAAACCAATGTTTTTAGGGTTACTTTGCTCATGATCGAAGATTTTTAGCTTGTCAACAAGGTCACTTCTTGTTATGTCTAAGCCGTGTACTTCTTGGATGACATGTTTATTTGATTCGTACCTTGAGGGTAATGACCTCAGAATTTTACACACAATGTCCCTTTCCGGAATAACTTTTCCTAAGGTGTGACATGCATCACTATCTCAGACAATTTGTGGTTGAATTCTTCAAAGGTATCATCCTCAAGCATTCAAAGGTTTTACCAGTCAGACATGAGATTCTGAAGTCTAGCTTATCTCTCTTCTGAATTCCCTTCGAACACGGTCCTTAATCTATTCCAAGCCTCCTGGGAGGTTTCACATGTGGCCACGTGATGGAAAAGATCACGTGTTACTGCATGAATGATAACGTTTAGCCCATCGTTTTGCTTGGCGGCTTGACTTTCTAGGTCACTGTATTCGCCAATGTCTTTGGGGACAGACTCACCTTCTACCAGGATAGTTGGAGGTGTGTATCTCTTTTCGACATAGACCCAGGTTTTGAAATCCCGAGCTTGCAAAAACGATCTTATTCCAGTTTTCCACCATAGGTTATTTGTGCCATCAAACTTTGGTGGTACGTTACAAGCTCTTATGCTTTTCTCCATAACTCACAAGCCGCGATACAATTACACCTTTAAAGTGTTTACCGGATCTGATACCAATTGAAAAAGCAGGGGTAGCGAAATACAACCGACTTTTCGTTGGGCTCGTGAGTCTTATGGTAAGATATGAACGATGTCAAAAATCAATATCCAAATCTGATAACCGGAGTGAGATCACAAGTGATCGGTCCAACTTAAGTTAAATCTTGGCAAATCCCCTGGATGGATTATGGACCAAATCGACGGTTATCAATAACATACTTCTTGTTTTTGCTTTAATTATATAATCAGAGAATATAATGCAGAAAGTAAAGCACACAAGACACCAGAGATTTTTTTTAACGAGGAAACTACGACCTGTAGAAAAACCTGGGGACCTCGTCCAGATTGAACACGATATAGTACAAACTGCCTACAAACACTAGCCTACTATAAGATTTCGGTCTGGGATGTAGCAGAGACCAACTCAAGCCCTCCAAGCGAATTGGCTACTGTCGCACTCCTTATGTCTCAAGATCCCCCACAGATCGTCACTCACTTGATTCCCCTAGCTGGCGTCATTTCCAAGCCTAGGAGTTGCTTTAATCGCTGTTAAAGGCTTATGTCAACAATACCGGCTTTGCAAACTTAATTACTGATTGTCTGTTTCGAACTGTCTTCTTCAGTTTAACATACGTAAAGTGACTTCCTTCGGATTGCTCCAGGTCATACGAAAATCTACTTACAAGCGCGGGCTGACAAGTAAACCAAGTAAACTATACCCAATTTGTCTCTACCTCAGTTGTAAAAAGAATCACTTAAGAAACTTATACAACCGGAGCTAACTAGGTCTTACAATACCGAGTGCAACCGTGCGTTGCTTCCTTTCAACCTTGTATGTAATTCATCAGTTCTTGAATCGCCTTATTGCATAAGAGAAGGACTATAGAATAAACAAGAACGTGATTAGGTTACCAAGGTTACATGTGTTTTTGCCTGAAAAACAATGCACCGTCTCTGGGTACTTTCGTAGTGCTCGAGATCAAAATCGAACAAGACAAGCCTAAACCAGGTCAATAGCCGTTCAAGTCTTGCTTCGGTCACAGAGAAAATAGAGGTTGATCTAGGGAGGGAAATATTGAAAGAAACTTGAGATCAGGTTGAGGATGTGTATTTCTGGGTGTAAGAGTTCAAGATCTCCGTCGTAAGGGTGACTGGAAATCTCCAAGACTAGAAGTATATTGAGTTGCTCAGGTATTTGCTCTGAGGTTCTGAAAAGATGTTCTGCCTTGGAAGATAGAGGGAGCCTCTATTTATAGTGTTGAACTCACCATGATCTCTCGACAAAGAAGGTGGAAGCCGTGGGAGAATGGAGGAGTGGAGGACGTGAGGTCTGCTCTGTAACTACTAGAGTTGTGTAGAACGTGTCCACTCAGCACCACTTTCTCGTAACTGTCCATCATCTCTATCAGTTTCTTTCTAACTGACGTAGACCGCCAGACCAATACCCCTAAAGTTATCTCCCCGTGTGATGTTTTGATATCTCGTGTCGTATGCAGATATTGCATGGTTGTGTTGAGTTTAAACATCGTTGTATGGCCATAGCTCTATGGCCAATGTGATTGTGGCGCTAGAAGCGTGTGGTGGCCAAGGCTAGGAACTCATGGTGCCATGGATATGGCGCCATGGCATGGTGGCTACGACCTTGGCCACAGACCAAGGTCAGATCTTGTGGCGCCATGCATCATGGCGCCACTATGTTGGAGGCCAAAGCCAGTTTTGTATGGCGTCATAGCTTATGGCGCCATGGCCTAGGAGGCCACGACCAACTTTTGTGGCGCCATAGATTATGGCGCCATGGCCTAGGGGCTACGGCCTTGGCCGCTGGCCAAGGCCAATTTTGTGGCACCATGGTTTATGGCGCCATGGCCTAGGGGGCCAAGGCCAATTTTCTCATGACGCCATGAGTACGGCGCCACGACTTCGAGGCTGAGGCCTTGGTGCTTGAGCAAGGCCAATCCTTTCGTGGTGTATTCAGGCTATGCCACTTTGGCTATGGTGTACTTGTGCACTTGCGCTATGACGTATTTTAGGTTATGGCGCGCTTGTCCATGGTATATTAGACCATTATGTGTTTAGATTGTGGCCTGCCTAAGTGTGTTTAGGTTGTTGTATGCTTCTCAGAGAGCTCTGGACAGGCTTAGAGCCGCGATGTTTCTGAGTTTTTCATTGAGACTCAGGTGTCGAGCCGTATTTTAAGAGGAAATCTGTGAGGATGCGTCTCAGTTAACTCTCCACCACATACCAATGAGCAATTTAGTTCTGATATCGAGGAATTTGAGGCGATGTCGACATGAAGTAAATTGATGGGTTTATGAGTTGGTGGGGTTATTAGCATTGTACTATGATATCATTCTCTCCACCGGGAGTTATAAGAGAGAACTCGTAGAGAGTATACTCAGCTCGTTGAACAGGTTGCATTCTGAGATATAGAGATGTGCCTGAGTAGACAATCGCCTTTTGGCAAGGCATTACTGAAGAGTAGTTTTACATCTTTGTCCCTCTTCCATTTTTCACCATCTACAACAGGTTAATCTGATAACAACCACAGAGGTACGTTATCGCCTGCCTGTGCTTCCCACTCTCAAGGGAAGTCTCTATAGTCGTTAGGTAAATCCCACAAAGGAACTGCTACATAATAGAGGATGACTATGCCACAACAAGCTTACACCGAAGTGCAAAGAGTTGACGATCAATTCTGCAGAGAAACTTCATGTATGCTTGATGCTTCTGGTTTTCGTTCTTTAACCCTCTATTTATAACACTCAATAAGATAGGTTTCTTAGGAATAAAGCAACTAGTTTCTTAACCTACAAGTTAGCAAGTGGCCGTGTAAACGAACCTGTTACTTGGTTTGCACACAAAGAAACCCTAAATTTATCTCAATTGGAAATCTTTAAACATTTATCTGCCAAGTGTTTTGTTAGCTCAAAAACACTTCAAGATAGAGATCAACAGACCAGAGATAATATTTATCTTATTGACACATTGAGATTCGTTAGATGGACCACATAAGATATTCTGATAAGCTCAAGTCCAACTAAGAGATAAAGGAGTCAGAAGTTTAACCCGCGTGAAAATCCGGAAGAATATTCATTTGGATTCCGGCCAAATTTATCGAATCAGTGGTTCACGTACATGTACAGATCGACGTTTTGGGACTCAGAAGAAAATTTCGGAGTCATTGTTCACGAACCGGTTCGTGAACCGCTGTCCCCCATATTAGGGTTTAACTGGATCCGCTGGAAGTTCTGGGTTGGTCCAGTACTTAGTCTTGTTACTACGCCCTCAGCTATAATCCACTGGACTCTGCTCTAGAGTACTCCTTTTAGATTCATTTGTTTCCTACATGTGATTTACAAGCAAACCATTGCACTGGAAAGGGCATCAAATCTATCTCATGCATCTTGTAACCTTAGTATTATGGGAACAAATACTAATATAACTCATGGTTATGTAGACAAGAATACAAAATCTCAATCGCTATAACTCTATTAAAGTAGCCGACTATTTCGAAAGATAGAATAAGTAGAATAAAAGAATTTTCATAAAAGTCATAACTCCTACTAACCTTTTGTCGATGAAAAATGTCTTCTTTATAATCACTGTCTTCGTCTTCAAGGTCTCTACTACTTTGTCTATATCCCAATTCCGAAATCTAAACTCTAGTAGGCTAAATCAAGAATTGTGTGTTTGACATAAAACTGACAACCAGCTTGACATACCGACGCTAGTGGGTTTGACCGGACAATGCCCCAAAAAATACACTATTTCACGCCACTTATAGTGGATGATTTTCAGTTGAACATTTTGTGTTTAGAAGGAAAACAGTTAGTGGAGTGTTAAATTAAGTGAAGAATGGCGCGCTGAAGTATTCAGACTTTGAAATAAGTAATCGATTTTGAACTAGATTATTTGTTCATCGTAGTTATTTCAACTCATGTAATCCTTTTTTACTTTGTGAATAAACTAGATTATGGCATGTGGTGGTGGGTCGACCGAAACTTCGATACAATTCTCTTTTAAAAGTAATCATATTTCGCGCCACTCTTAACTTTTGGAACACTTATAACCATTTGCAATGAGAAATGCATATACCGTTCCCTAATTGAGCACACCTTTCAATTTTCCTTTTTATTTGATCCAAACTGGAGACAACATAATGTTTTTAGATCGAGTTAATTGAGTCTAGCGGTAATTTGGGACATATTATCTTCAATTATGATTTTGGAAAAGAATGATCAATTTGAACGAGTTGAACGAAATTGTAAAATATAAATTACAACAAAGTTTGTTTTTGAGTCTTTTTGTTTTGAAGTAATTGACGACCCATATGAGTTTTCATCAGATTGATGGTGGTTAACAACAGTCGTGGGTTATAAATATCTGATTATCAAATCAGTTGTTTTTTTTTTTTGTTGGAAAAAAGAGGAACGCGCGTGATTAACAAATATGCATATAAGAACTCCCTTTGGTCGTTCAATTATCCTGCGAAATTCTTAGTGAAGAACTAGCAGTTGTGTTGGTGACAATTACATTAACCTGAATTGTGGGAAAAAAATCATTCATTTGTTTTCAGAATTAAATGCAGTAAGTGAAATTTCATGAGTATGACTGAAAATAATAAATAAAATGAAACATCAGTGAGTCAACAAGGTCACAATAAACAATAACAACAACTTAAAACCCGTGTTGTTACGGCACAGTTGGTTATTGCAAACATTGTCAGTGATATACAAAATTGGGAGCATTTACTCTTGTTCCTTTGAAAAAAAGAACAACTCCTTTAAGAAAAATATGGTAAGGTATTTGATGCTGACAAGTTTCGAACTCATATCACTGGTATCATTTGTCACGGTATTACAATGACATTCGCAAACTCCCCTTAAGGCTAAGTCTTATGGTGTCCAATCTAGTATACTAGATTGAACATCCACGTCAGATAGTAGGGTAGAGACGTTTTTGTGGCATTGCGAGATTGGACGTCAAGACGCTGAACGGTTCAGCGATGATTCAACGCCCAACAATTTTGGACCGTTGGATGATTTAAACGGATAAGATACAAAAGATATATTATTAGATTTATTAAGATTCTGTAGAATATTCTTTTAGCGTTGAACCATTCAGCGTTTTCCCTACTTTTTCAGCGCTGAATGGCTCAGCGCACCAATCTTGCTACTACTTCAGCTACTAGCATTTGCTAGGAGAGAGAAGTAGTAGAGGTGGAAAAGACCACGCTTTTGCTGGATCTAGTATACTAGATTGGACAAAAGCGTTGTCTATTCCCCCTACTACTTCTCTCTCCTAGCTATTGGTGGAAGTGAAAGTAGTAGCAAGATTGAAGCGCTGAATGGTTCAGTGCTCAAAAAGCATGGAAAACACTGAATGGTTCAGCGCTCCCCAAAATATCCAAAGAATCTTATTAAATATAATAATATATCTTATATATCTAATCAATTTAATCTATCCAACGGCCCAAAATTTTTGGGTGCTGAATGGTTCAGCGCTGAGCGCTGCATGTTCATCTCTTTGACGTCCATTCTCTCCAAGCCATAAGAACTCCTCTAGGCTAGTATCTGACGTGGATGTCCAATCTAGTATACCATAAGACTAACAGGGGTATATTCAATCAAGAATTTTATGGATAATTAAGCTCCCAAAATTTCCATAGTATTCAATTTAGACTTATCATGATTTCCTAATTTTCCGAGGTATTCAATTTTATGGATATTAAACTCCATAATAATCCGAGGTATCCAACTTAGTTAGATTTTTGTGGAAAGTTGTGACCCAAGACTTTTATGGAATCTTGTGGATATTACAAGGCAAAATCTATAAATTATTTTCTCTTACAAATCTTAACTTAAGGTACGAGACTTTTGCGGAAACTTATGGATTTTCATTTTTTTGCTAATAAAATTGGGTTTATGCACCTCCGCAAGCACAAGCACCACCACTACATCCACCACCAACACCATTGTCACCGCCACTACCACTACCACCACCAACACCAACACCATTGTCACCGTCATCACCACCTTCACCACCATCACCTGCACCACCGGTACCACCTCCACCACCTCTACGTCCACGTCCACCACCAGCATCGCCCCGCCACCACCACCGCCACGACAAAAATCCCTAGGCAAAATTACAATTTTTACACTAATGTCGTGCCATTACGACGTGGATTATACTCTAGTATAGTAGTTATTCGTATCTTTTTATAACCATTTTTATTTTTAAAAATTCTTATTATTCCTTGTTTTTACATGAAAAAGTTCAATTTAGGAATTTTTTTTACAAGTCTTTTATAGTCTATTATATTCGGCAAGACTCTTTTTAGGATTCTATATTAATCCTCTAGAATCCGTCAAATCAAAATGCATTATTTTCCATACAACTCCTGATTGAATACACCCATGTAAGCCTAACATCTATACAGTGACGGTCACGACACATGAGGCTATTAAATGAAAACGTTTTCCCACCTCTTAGGCTGTTATCTATGGAGGTGAGAGAAATCATCCCAACAGTGTTTCCCCAGTGCCCCTCCCGGACGCCTGTTGGCTATGGAGGCACCACTAAAGCGAGGGAAGCTATCTCGCTCAGCGAGATAGCTTATATCGCTCAGGTGAAGCGATATAGATTATATCGCTTGACCAGTCAAAACCAGCCAAAGCGATATAGCTTTCCTCGCTTTCCAGAAAACACCCAAATAAACCAAAACCCTCGTTTTCTCCTCCTCCTTCTTCTATCTTCTTCTTCTTTCTTCCTCCATTGTTCCCTGTTTCCCTGCTAGACTTCGAAATCACGATAAATATTAGTTTTTTTTTTTAAATTGAAGGAACGGGTACGTCCGAAAAGGTTTGGTGATTAAAAGGGAGGTTTTAGAATTTGATTTCATCCATAAAAATGGCAGCGGTATGTTCTTAAGTTTTGGATGAATTTTTTGTTTTTGTTACATGAATCTGATCTATAATTACTAATATAGTTGTTTGGGGTTTAATTCATGATTTGTGTGATGATATAGGTTGAATAGTTTTAGTAGATATTGCGTTTGATTGAATTTAAATTTTACTGTGATATAGGATAAACATATGAGTTCTTTGGGGAGATTTTTTTCTAGGCGATAGAAGTTACATCGCCAGAAATGTGAAAATTGGTTGTAGTATTCTTGCGGCTTATGTTGAATGTGTTACAACATGTTGCATGTGTGTTTGTTGGCTTTGCGGCATATGTTGAATGTGTTACAACATGTCGATTGCTTTTATTAATTGTGTATTTGTATATTTTAGGGAATGTATCTCGGGGATAGGTTATCGTTCAAAGGCATGAATCATCGGTGTACTGAAGACATGACCGATGTTCGTTCTCCCCAATTCAAAACCAATTGGACCCAGCTTTCTGAATTTTACGCCATAGTCACTAAAAACAACGATAGAGCGCAACAGATATTAGACCGTTGTGGGTTTTCAGCCATGTTCCATGTCAAGCTATTGAATGCTGACAACCTGATGGATGAGGCTTTAATGGAGCGGTGGTTTAAGAAAACCAAGACTTTCCATTTTCCTGAATTCGAAGTTGGTATTACTCCGTTAGATTTTGTTAGGCTCACAAAAATAACAATAGGATTCGGTAGGGAAAGACCAATTTGCAAAAATGTATCAAAAGAAGACAGGGTTTTGTATGATGAGTTGTGGTTTTCGGGCGCCAAGGCTTGGCGTGATGCACTTCGCCAGGCTCAGCTCGATAACCCAGAGTTTGACGGTAAACCGGTGCCAGAATGGGGAACCAACAACAATGATGTTCTTAGTGGGCACATAGCTCGTTATATAGAAGGGCGAAAAGGCATAGATAACAGAGCAATCGCTGACGAGTTAACCAGAATGTTTTTATTCTGGTGCATTGGTAAATGGTTGGTCGGAGACACAACTACAAGGCTAAAGAAAGGGTGGATACGCTATTTGGTGGACTTGGATAATGTGGGCAACTACGACTGGGGGTGGGCTGCATTGGGAAATTTGTATGAACAACTAGATAAGTGGAGTATCAAAGCGTCTAATGACATGGGAGGTATGTGGATGATACTCGAGTACTGGTACTACTTCTACTTTCGCAACTGCCAGCCCTTACCTAAACGCTTAGCGGATGTGGAACCCGAGGCGGCAAAGCAGATTCTCTCTAAAAGAGGACAGTGGGATAAATTAAAAAAACAAGTTGTTTTTCATTCATAACGAGAAAACGATGATATGTGAATAATTGTCAAGATTCCCTAGATTTTATTATAAATATGATGTTTTCTTCTACATTACCCTCATCCCACTCATCCAACTGAAACCATAATACTCCTTGTGCAGCATACTATTAAGGTTTTGTGTTTATCCCTTTATTTCTTCTTCAAGTATGAAAAGCTTTACTCCGGAGGAGGATGTGGCATTGATACGGGGTTGGGCTATGGTACAATCGGCTGAAGACCACCAACACCTAAGAGTTACCGCTAATGAATTTTGGAACAGAGTGATGGTGAACTTTGCTGAAATCGAAGGAAATCATAATGCGTGGAATGTTGGGTCGCTTAAAACCAGGGTAGGTAAGATAAGGAGGAATGTTAGAAAGTATGTAGCTATTCTTAAAAATATTTACGAACATCCGCCTCCTCCTGGACCAACAAGGAATAGAGAAACATATGTGAGTTTTTTGTAACTTCTATACCCCCTTTATGTTTATTTTGCTTCAATGTTATCAATGACTAACTCAAACTTACACTTGAATGTTACAGGAACGTTGGGCGACCGAGGCATATCGGGAGATCGAAGGAACACAATTCAGCCACTACGACTGCTTCATGATTCTCGTCCACTTTTTCCCCATGATGAATCCATCACTTATCCATGTGTAAAAAGTATTATCATATTTTGTGGGTAAATGTATCACGAGACCTCACTCGTCCAAAGATGTGGAAGTGTTGGTTCAAAGGAGTGGAAATTTGTTTTGGCTTACGTTTGGTGGTTCTATAACCACAAGTTGAGTGCACGTGCGTTGCACGTTATGGTTTTTTCATACGTTTTTCCCATTTTCGCACAAATAAGACACCGCAACAAAATTGCACCGTACCATCGACCAACAGTAAAAAAAATTCCTAAAAGTTGAAGAACTTCGTTATAAAGAGACTGGGTTGCACGGACGTGCCAGTGTTGGGTCCAAGTCCGCGTCAGACTCGTGTCCGACACGGACGCACACACAACGCGCATACGACGCGGTCAACTCAGTCAACTCGGTAAAATCTCTTATTTAAAGTGACAAAGAAAGAAGTACAAAAATATTGATCTCTCTGAGATTTAAACTCCTAACATCACAACCCCACCTAGGGTGCACATTGTATATACTATATATACAGACGAAGCTTTTAATAAAGTTTATACTACTTTTCCTAACATTATTTCATAAATTAGTATATTTAATTAGTATATTTAATAAACATATGGACGTGTCCGCGTCCTACATTTTTGAGACATCGCCCGTGTTTGTCTTGTCCGCGTCTCCGTGTCTGAGTCCGTGCAACCCCGAAGAGATGAAACCCCCAATTAGGCAATGATGTTCTCCTTCTGTTATCTTCATGATTAGATAGAGGATTTCCCGATTGACCTACGATATAAAGATGTGGCTTGTGTGGTTATCATTCGTAATAATGGTAGAATCATGCAGTAAGAATTACCAAGTCTCAGAGTTTTCATTCACAACTTATCCTAACAATTCCAAACTTAGTGACCTATAATAGTATGAAAAGTGCACCTATACTCTCATGCCATTCTCATTTGAACTGCTATTGTCATAGCCCTGCAAAATGTGGGACGCGACTATGTCTATTATACCCACTCATCGATTCAAGCACCTTCATACATTTGCTTCTCAGTTCATATGAAAACAGAAAAATGTGTGAAATTATTACGTGCCATTGTTACCGTAAAATAGCACGGCATGGCAGTGTATTTTTGTTGGGTTTATTTGGAAAATTGTCGAATATTGTTACTTAAACTGGACCTTATACCAGATTCATTTCTTATGTTTAGGCAGTTGTTAGCACCCACTGAAATCTCAACATCCCCCCCGGGGGCCCCCCCCCCCGCGGCCGACAACTATTCCATATAGGACAAAAAAATATTAGGCATGGTTTTAAGGTTACTAATCGACCATTTAGTCTGCACTCCGCAGATCCCCCTTTTTTCAAAAAAAAAAAAATGTAAAGATTCCTTCGGCGTCAATGACCACGCGAAGTGAGGGCCGACAGATAAATCCTACATTCTTTTTTTTTTTGCTATGGTAAGAAATCGACGATAACGGCTTGGCTTGGCTTTAGCCTTTAGAAATGTTTGCACCAAGTTTCCAGCAAGCTTTCTACGTGTGTGTACCTGTAAGGTAAGCTAGCATAACAGTCCAAGTGTCCCGCATCAATCTTCCCCTATCTTCTTCCGTTAACTTGAGAGACTAACACATGCATCTTTAATCCCTGTTTCCTTTATTAAACTAATCTTCCCACCCCGTCAGTTTCTTTTTTTTTTTAAAATTCAACTTCGTTAACTTTTGCATACCCCCAGTATGACTTTGAGAAACGCCAGATAGATCATCTTCTTTTCATTTTCTAGCTTATTCATCTTGTTCGATCTTGGGTTTAGATTTCAATCAAATATTGTATTCTGTTTTTGAGTGAGTATATATTTTGATCAAAACCAAGACATTATATAACATTCAATTCTAAAAATATTAGATCCAAAGAAGTTAGTTTTTTTTGTATATCTTTAATCCGGGCTAAATTTTCAAAATCGAATTTTGGTTTTCTGGGTCGATATCTTGATTAATGATTTTAGGTTTATTTTTGAATTGAAATAATATGATATAAGCTAATCTGATGTACATACGATTTGTTTGTTTTTCTTTGTTATGGTCTGTTGTTTATTGAAGAAGAAGACAAAGTGGCGGTGGTCTTAGGAGGATTGAAGAAGAAAATAGGGATTTGGTAGTTTTATTTTGGAGCAATTGAAACTGACTTGCTTCATTTGAAATAAGTATAAAATTTCAATTGGATATATTTGATAAAAAAGCTTAATTGGGATTAGGGGTTTTTTATTGGGATTAGGGGTTTTCTAGAATTCTTTTAAATTACCAAATTCGTTAGCTCGG
>JAJJMA010125861.1:38758-49476 GCA_023529015.1 Papaver nudicaule | reverse complement strand
GATCATTGCCTCGTACTCCGTTTCGTTATTTGTGGCCTCGAATTCCAATCGCAGGGAGTACACCGTTCGTTTTCCTTCTGGAGAGGTGAATCCTATACCAATTCCTCGCCCGTCTCCATTTACCGACCCAACAATGTATATTTCCCATCTCGCGGGTGGCATTGCTGTAGCAGGTCTAATGGTTCTTCTTCTTCCTCTTCTATTCCTAATATTGGCTCGCCTTCTTCGTCTTCTGCTACTGGGAATGCTGCTAGGAAATATGCTATGACTTGTGATCTTTGTGACGTGCGGATTTCATAGAAAACATCATATTTCCCTATTTGTGCATTCCACTTTGATATTCGCCCTGTTGCTTGGATATTCTTAAGAACTGATTCTATCGGTGTTTTGGTTAATACTGTGATTTTGTGAGCCTGAAAGTACGTTCGGAGCTTCTGGGTTGCGACTACCAATGCTAGGATTAACTGCTCTAGCTTAGTGTAGTTCTTTTCTGCTTGAAATAGAGTTCTGCTGATATAATAAATTGGTTTCTCGACCTCCCTTGTGGTTACAAGGACCGCACTTATGGCATCCGAGTTAGCTGCTATGTAAAGTCTTAAGTCCTCGTCCTTTTCTGGGCGCTGTAATGCTGGCAAGCTTGCGAGATAGTTCTTGATTCCTTGGAATGCGGCTTCCCTCTCTTATGTCCATACAAATTTTCCCCCCTTCTTCAAAATCCTAAAGAAGTCCTTGCACCTGTCCGACGATCGAGAAATGAATCTGCTTAACGCCGTCATTCTCCCGTTCAATGCATGTACATCTTTTATAGTTGCTGGTGACGGCATATTTCGAATTGCCTGCACCTTCAATGGGTCTGCTTCGATTCCGGTTTTTGTAACGACATACCCTAGGAACTTTCCTGAGGTAACTCCGAATATACACTTTGCGGGATTGATTTTCATATTGATTTGACGCATCTTCTCCAATATTTCTCTTAAATCTCCCACATGGGTTGCTGCTTTTTTGCGTTTCACCAACATGTCGTCTATGTAAGCTTCAACGGTCTTCTTCAACCATGGGCGAAAGATATTCTCCATTGCCTTTTGGTAAGTAGCACCGACATTTTTTAAACCGAATGGCATGAGAGTGTAGCAATATAATCCATTGGTTGTTATGAATGTTGTGTGTCGTTGATCTTCCTCTGCTAACGGTATTTGGCTGTAGCCTGAGTAACCATCCATGAAACTCAGTAGTTCGTGACCTACTGTAGCATCCACCATTTGATCTATGCAAGGGAGTGGATGGGGATCCTTCGGGCAAGCTTTATTCAAGTTACTTAAATCAATACAAATTCGTACTCCTTTGTTTTTCTTTGGAACGATGACCATGTTCGAGATTCAATCCGCATACTGAATTTTCTTAATGATTCATGTTGCAATCATCTTGTTGAGCTCAGATTCCACCGCCTCCTGGTATACGTCTGCGAGCTTCCTCGGTCGCTGCTTGAATGGTCGTGCGGTGGGATGGATGTCTAGATGGTGGCATGCCAAGCTCGGATCAATTCCCGGCATTTCGCTCATCCTCCAAGCGAATACGTCTGCGTATTCTCGTAATAAGTTATCTAGTTCTGCTCGATGTGCCTCTCCCATGAGTGTTCCTACTTTTACCATCTTAGGATCTTCTGGGGTTCCGAGATTTACTTTTTCTGTTGGCTCTGTTGGTGTAAAGTTTGGAGTGTCCTCGTTCATTGGGCTCGGATCCTTTGGAGCTTCCTTTGCAATTGCCCTGATGTCTCCTCGGATGACCTGATTGATTTCTTTCTCGGCTTCTTTCCTCTTTTCCTGCCTTCGCCGCTCCCTTCGATTACGCCTCGCGTAACGCTCTGCTCGACGTCCTTCTCGTGACAGATTTTTGATTCTAAGGTGTCTCCGAGTATCTCTTCTATGCCCGAAGGAGTCGGAAATTTTAGCCGTTGGTGTAGTGTTGATGCCACTCCCAGGAGTCCGTGCAGCCATGGTCTCCCTAAGATAGCATTGTACGGTGACTCAATATCCAGTACGCTAAATGTTGTGTGCAATGCCATCGATCCTACACATACTGGCAGTGAGACCTCTCTTTTTGGTTTTGACGCTCTGCCATTGGATCCATATATTTTATAATCCGACGGTGTCATTGGTGTGTTGCTGAAGAATTCCCTATGAGCCATTCCGAAGAGGACATCCACAAAACTCCCTTGGTCGATTAATATCCTCGGCATCAGCTTCTTGTTGACGACTGCAGTAATAATTAGTGGTCGGTTGCTTGACCCATCCTTAGGAATCTCCTCAGGCGAGAAGAATACCGTCTCCAATTGCCAAGGTTCGAATCTCCTTGTTTCCTCGACTATTAGTATCTCCTTTCCCTCGGAATCTCTTTTGTGCTGCTCCTCAAACTGATGCTTTTCCTTGTATGGATCATTGAATTACAGTAGGCCTGACGCAAGGTCTCTCCTATTTGTTGCTCCATTTCGTTATGTGTCCTCGACGCTCTTTAATGGTGACAACGACCCTGCGTCACATAACCGACAAGTGAGGTCCATAGTTGTCTTTTGTGTGCTAAAGGTCTGACATATATTCTATTGGTTGTAACTAATTCTGTCACATGAAGTTTGTTTTGTATTGCCCCGTTGTTTTCCTCTAATTAATTTATCGACCATTTTTCTGGGCGAACCCTGATTCCCCCATATCTACGTTCTTAGAGTGATGATTTTCACAAAACAGTTTTTCCAAGTTATACGCCATACCCTTGAGAATCGATGAAAATACTTTCCTATCATAACTACATGGTGTCTTTCAAAAATCTCAGTATCAAACTCTATGTTGAAAATCCATGGTTGTTTTCAAAGTTTCCGGATTTTGATTAGAACTTTGTGTTTCAAAGCTTAGATTCCTTGAAGAACATTAATCCATCATTATGGTAATTTGCTCGAAATTCTTAAGTACCCCCAAAGCTCAAAATCTTTTATGTACTCGAGGTGTTGGAGCTTGAAATTTTAAAACATAAAAGAAGAACTTGGAAACCCTAGGAAAAAAAATCTGAAAAAATTTGAAAACCACAAAAATCACAGGCAAACCTGAGTTGTTTTAATCAGTCCCTGTTTCTAGCGCCAAACTTTGTGTGTACAAAATTTGCTTAGGTACTTTGTACTACACAGCCATAAGGAGAATCATTGAAACATAGAATTGTGGGTTACTCAAAAACGAGAACACCATACGAGGGGACTAATCAGATCTCATAAAGATAACATAATCAAGTATAGTAAAACAAAGCTTGGTATCTCTTAATATAAATGGTATAACTATGATCATACATTAATTTTTACATAAGTCTCATAAAGAGAACACTAATCTAGACTCTTTCTCCCAATGAAACCTTACACTTAACAAAAATCCAACCCTTACAAATGAGCTCGAGCTCGCCTTATATAGGCCTGGCCGAGTAGTGGATTACAGCTAATACGATAATCTACACAATCGTAGGGTGTCAGGGGTTGTCGAGTAAGTCGGTGATCCTTCCGAGAGGCTTCCGAGTACGGGGTTCCTTCATTTCGTTCCTCCCGAAGTATCTTCTCGGAACCATCTAGGCTGTTTTCCACCTGGTGTTCTTCCCGATGTCTTGATAGGAGCCACTCATTATCGTACGAGATGTTTTGAGCCTTTATCCAGTGCTTCGTACTTCTTTGTTTTATCCTTCGTCTTATACCCCGAGATCCCGACACGTGTCTTGGCGGTTTTATGTTCCTACAATTATGGCCCATGTTCTTGTTAAAACTTACCCCACTCTTCTGATAGTTAATAAACTGACCAGAGCAACTACTAAACTGTTGAACGATGTTTTGCAAACTTAGAATATTATTTTCAGTTGCTTTCAAGAACACCAAGCAATCATCCGCAATTAATAAGCGGCAAATTGGTGGTGCTCTGCAATCTTCACTCCTTTTAGTAGTCTTTTTAATTTAGTAGCTGCGGTAGCTCTAGAGAAGCCTTACGTAGCTATAAGAGCAAGCACTATGGTGCTCAAAAATCCCCACACGTAGAGAAATTCCTCACATTGTGGGGAAATCTTCTAGCCATGTCTACAAGGGGGTACAGATCGTACCCCCTTGTAGACATGCCATCGGTTACTATAAACCGCATTTTCCTTTCTGCGGTTACTAAGAAACCGCATAAAAATAAATTGTTTTATTACCAAAACCCTACCCTAAACTGATATTGCGGATTTTTAGGGATATTTTGGGTTTTGCGGCTACTTAGAAACCGCAAACACTTTTTTCGCGGTTTCTAAGAAACCTTCAATTTGTAGACATGCACCATAGAACTTGCTTTTTTCCCCTCCATGTTTTGTCTACATTATGGGGAAATTCTTCACATTTGAAGCATCGTAGTGCTTGCTCTAATGAATAGATAAGGGAATACAATATCCCCTTGTCTAATCCCCTGGTTGGATGAAAAAGTCTGCAATTTGCTTCATTTTATCTCAAACACCTCGTGTTACCCCCAAATGTCATTTTACATTTGCTTTTACATTTGCTTTCGCACTTCTGTTAAAAAAACCACGAAACTGATCCCCCTGGGATGAACGCGATTTTGATCTCGCAGTGCGAGATCAAAATTGATCTAGCGGCTCCACAGCCCTTGGATTGGGAGGGGGGTTATAACCCTTGGATGAAGGAGTGGTGTGTATATTAAAAAAAATCATTTAAACATCTTTTCATCCAAGGGTTATAAACCCCCCACCCTCCCAATCAAGGGTCGCATTCGCTGCGAGATCAAACTTTTTTCGCCCTGGGATGTATCCGAAAATTTATATAGATCCATTACAATATAGAGCAGCAGCGTTGAAGATGCGTTCACACTTCACAGTCATCCTTTACCAATTCAATATGGTCTTTAATTATGCTTTTCATGTTTAGTACATCATTGACTATGTATCCATCGGTATCCTCGATTAGACGTCATTTAGCATGAAAACGAAACTATCCTTGGTAAACTGCACTGTTGGTTTTCCGCGTCTACCTCGACTTGTAACATATTTAAAAATAAGAAAACAAAATTACCTTTCTATAGATACAAATGTATTAACGTTATAAAAATAACTAGTTTGAAATGATCAACATTCAAGAACAAGTATTTTTTTCCCGATTCAAATTATTGAAAAACACTCGGACACTAAAGAAACCTAATTAAATTTGGCCCCATGAGCTAGTATTTGGCCCCATGAAAATTTAAACCCATCTAGAGATAGTTGTTATGGGATGTCAAAAAATTGAGGAATATACTAAATTACCCTTCACTACTAATCTAACCTAATTTCATTTTATATCCATAACCTTTCCCTCCTTCATTGCACCACCACCACCATTACCGCCGCCTCCATCACCACTACCACCACCGGCTCCACCACCACCACCACCACCACCATCAAAAACATAGATCTCATTAAGCTAACCACAAAAAGACCAAAAAAAAAAAAAAATTTACCCCATCACCACCACCGCCGCCGCCTCCAATCCTCCCACCATAAATTTCATTACGTAATTTTTACCCAGAATCGGCATATATTGGATAGCATATCAAACGATTGTTCTTCATTTTTGAAAAACAAAAACAATAATCGGTGGATATCGGTCAGTATATATACCGATTATGAAATAAAACCAGAATCGGTTTATGTATCGCGTCACAACGATCGATTCTAGCCGATAAAAAATTAACATAAAACAATCCAAAATCGGCACTTAAGTTGCACCACAACAACAGATTATTTGAATCGGTCCATCTTATAGATCAATAGAAACGATTATTATTTTTGTAAAGATGAAAAAGTATAACTAGAATCGGCATTTAAATTGCACCACAACAACCGATTCTTATAATCGGTCTATATTATAAGACAATAGCAACGATTATTTATTTTTGAAAATGAAGAATTATAATCGGTGTTTGTGGATTAAGATAAGAACCGATTATTTAGACGTCCATAAAGATAATCGGTCTATGTTTAATGATATAAATATCGATTTTGGTTATTTTCTTTTAACAGAAAAACTTAAATTTTTTTCATTTGGAATCGGTAAATATTGGTACCTTTTGTTGTTCATGCTTCATTTTTGAAGAGAGAACAAAAATAAAATCGGTTGCAAAAAGGGGTCTTTTAGGACCGATTTTTTTCTTCAGGGTTTAATTACACAACCATAAATTCACAGTCACAATTCATAGATTAATCAAATTCAAACTCCAAATCAGACTTAACTCACCTCAATTCAAAGTATTTCATACCTTTACAAGTGTTTATAACGAATATTGTATACAATTCGAAACCATTTAAACAATCCGTAGTATGAGTGCTCTTCAATTGGACATGGAATACCTCTGTAACAGTTGATATGAAATGAATTGATAAGTTAATACCTTACCTCATGAAAAGAAGAAAGCTCGGGGAAAGAAAAACATGGCCTCAACGGTAAGGCAGTTGATATGAAATGATATTTTTAAAGAATCATCTTGATTCTCCTGAAAATGATGATTCCTTCCCCCATCTTGATTTTCCTGAAACACAAATCCTGTTGGCTACAAGGCTAGGAGTCTAGAGCAGGTCATCTTCTTCTTTAAGTTTTACAGACCGGGATTGGCTGACTTAACCCATCTCCACCGATTCAGAAATTCATCGCCATTTTTTCCCGTAAATTATCTAGTTTTATGAAGAACCCAGGTACTGTTTTACCTTTTACTGCTAATTTTTCTTGAAATCACCATGAAATTGTGAGTCTATACTAGAATCAAAGTGGGACATTTTCGTTTTGGCCATGGATTCTCCGGTTATGTTATGGCTGCTGTTCTGATTAAGGATTCAACTCCGTCGTTGATTCTCCGTTTTAGCCATGGCTAGGAGTCTTGGTGGTGACGGCAGCTGTTGGTGGCGGATCTGGGCAGTTGTTGTGGCGGCGGCAGTATTTTGGTGGTGGTGGTGGTGGCGGCAGGTGGTGGTTCCGGCGGTGATGGTGGTAGGAGCAGTTTTTGGTGATGGTGAACTAGAGATAGAGAAATAGAGAAGATGAAGAAATAGAGAAGATGAAAATATAATGAATTTAGGGTAGGGTTAGGTTATCTAAATAGGGAAGGGTAAAACAGTCTTCTTTTATATGGGTTTTCCGATTTTACTATATAACATCCGCCGGAATTATTTTTTCATGGGGCCAAATACTTCTTCATGGGGCCAAATTTAGGTAGGTAAAGAAAACTGCAGCAACCTTTATGGTGGCATGTCAAATCCGTTTTAATTCAAGTATTTGCTGTGTGGAAGATATGATGTATCTTTCAATTTCAACCACACAAATGTTAAATAGTTTCATGCGCAGCAAAGGCAGCCAGTCATGATATGTAAGAAGCTGGCCGGAGCCTCTTCAAGCACTAGCTAGTAATTCGGGTTCAAAATGTATATAAGCAATCAATAGTCATGCAAGCTCATAACCATCTAGTGGAACCACTAAAATAGTTGGATCCCAACATGTGGTTTACAGATGCAACGTGATATCACAACTTTTATGGAACAGTCATCATGTAACTCATACATTGCTCTCTTAATCAATAATCTCAAATGTGGATCACTTCAAATTAGGTGGCCTTAACTCTTATGCGGCATGTACAGCAATATACGTGGCTCGACAAAAACTTGCACTTGTGATTAATTGATTATATTTAGTACTAATCTCTAGCTAATTAATTGGCTACAAAACAGAACACGTATCTATTAGAAAATTGTACAAATTTGATTTCCAGAAAAAATAATTTTGATTTTGTTTTTGTTTTCATTTTCAAAGAAAGAAATGTGAATTTTGTATTAGCAATCTTTAGCCAGCATTCCAGCTTGCACTTACTCATCAACCACGAGTGATTAAGAAAACGTAAAGAGCAAAGATGGAATCCTACCAAGTACTTTATTATTCCTTAATTGATGACGGTACGATGGAATCTTAAAGAAAAAGAGGTGAATTTGTTATTCTCTTCTTCTCACTTAAGGCTAAGTCTAATGGGAGTTCAACTTCCCTTAAAAGCGTGGTCTAAACCCCAATTTCAACCAACTTCAACTTCAACTTCCCTTATTTAAGGGAAGTGGAAGTTGAAATGCTACTTAGACACTCAATGATGTAGCGCGCAAAAAGTGGATTCGCGCTGAATAATAAAGCGCCAACCCGAATATTCTCTTAAGAATATTCACTTTAGCGCTTTATGATTAAGCGTTGATATGTCACGATATATCATTCAGCGCCGGTCTGTTTGACCTTTTTTTTTTACACTCAGTTTACACCCAGATCAATAGTTGTTCATCCTACTCATTTTTTCCTCACACTCCCGTTACACCACCAATCCACAGACAATGTTTATACAAAAATGAGTTTTTCTCATACCAAATCATCATAAATAAAGATAAGTTGCACCACATATTAAAAAAAAAAGAGATTCATTAACTTAATAATTTAAAGGATTACATTGAAACTAAAATCCGCTCATTCGAGTAATGTGTTCGTTACACTTTTTAAGAGGAAAATTACGAATGAGTATTCCTTACAGGAATTACATTGACTTCTAGTCAACTCCTCTGCACATTCATTATTGTCGAGATCTTTTCTGCTAACAATGTATCTCCTCAAGGATGATATGGTTACAGTATTACACTTAGAATTCCATTTGGCCACTCTCTTTGATTTTTCATCAGGGTCTGCTTCACGAGCGTCCCATGCAATTTGATTCCTCGCTATCACTCCCTGGAAATATAAGTCATCCATGGCAGGGTAGCTTATACGACCCATAGTACGGGGAAGTTCTAATCTAGTTTTTCCCGGGAGGCCAGTCGGAATACCCGTCAACATGTACCAATCTGTCGGTAGTAAGCCAACCTCAAAATCCTTAAAGGGAAACTACGCGTGGTCTCCCACCATCTCTCAGCAATGGCTTCCACTAAGCCTCTATCGGCATTGGAAAAATCAAATTCAAACACACTAGAAAACCCGCACTTATCACACAATTCTTATGCTCTTGGATTTTCTTTCACTACAATTAGGTAAAGGGTTTGGATCAAATGTAGACTACTCCTAACACTGTATTCACGCTTGGATAAAGGACTATCCTTGCATGCATGGTTGGCCTCAAAAGCATACCTGGACACCTTCACTAACGATTCTAAGTCCATGTATCTAAAACAAACAAACACTACACCATATTTGGCGATTAGCAACACTGAGTAGCAACGGTAATGCTGTCATTGCGGTATAGCAACGGGCTTGGGCCGTTGCGGAATTTTTGGGCCGTTGCGGAATTCTGAAACAGAAGGTTTTCTGTTGCGAATTGCCGTTGCTATTTTTTTGCGCGTGTTGTGTACGCGTGCGGGCAAAAACACCTCCCCACACTTTTTAGGATATTTATGCCCAAGTAGTTATCATTATAGGTTGTTTTCCGCCCCTAGCTTCAAGTGTGTGAAGAGAGTGTGTGCCATAAACACTTCTCAACACATTATAACTTCACTTTCATTCTCATTCTCATTTCCATTTTTGCAGAACCAGAGAGAAAAAAAGACAGAGCGGGAGAAGAAAAAATTCTAGGGTTCTTGTGAGAAAAATTTTAAGGGTCGAATCGAAGGAAAAGCTTTCATCTGGTGAGAAATCGCAACCCTAATCACAACTATCACAGATTTCACAATTTTTTTTCAGTTTTATTTGTTCTTTGTTTTGCATGTATGATTGGGGTTTGGGTTATGCGGTTTGGGTTTTATTTTTGGGTTTTATGAATTTTATTTATAGGGTTTGTGCATAAATTTCATTTTTAGGTTTTTTTTTATATGGGTTTCTAGGGTTTTCTTAATTGAGTTTGTTAATGTTTAATTTCTGGGGTTTTCTGAATATATGAGTTTCTATTTTTTTCTGATTTTAAGTTTTGTTTAATACTAACAGATGTTGTTAGAATGTGCTGGTAGAATGTGCTATTGTTATTGCTATTGCTATTGCTTGATAAATCTGATTTTTTTTCTATATGTTGCTATTGTTATTGCTATTGCTTGATAAATCTGTGAAATTGATAATAGAATGTGCTGGTAGAATGTGCAAATGAAATTGATATGATATGGGTCAATATGGTCTGGTGGTAAATATTGAGCTACTTCTAAGCTCATTCTCTTCTAAAATGAGAATTCTGTCGTTAACTTAAAGGGATTCGGCACCCTACCGCTAGACTATATTGCCTAATTGATTGCTTTCTGCCTTTTCTTAAGTCATACAAATGCTGTTAACAAATATGTGTGAGTTTGTTGTAGTTTGTTTTGCATATGTTATACCTTAGGTGATTATATAGTTGATTTGGTTGTCTAAATGATAGAACAGCAAATTGCTGTTCTCATCAGGACTCCATAAATCTTCTATTTTTTTCTTTATCACTTGCTGGTAAAGAAGTAGTAGAAGGTTTATGGAGTACCTTGATGAGTGCGCCTTTTTGTTGTATCGCCTATTTTGTTGAATCTTCTATGATTCTACTTCTTTCATTATTACTTGTGGTAGTAAAGAAGTAGTGGCAGCAAATTGCTTTCTGCCTTTTCTTAAGTCATACAAATGCTGTTAACATCTTGATAATCTGTTGTGTGTGAGTTTGTTTCTGAGTTTCAGTTAAATGAAATTGATATGATATGGGTCAATATGGTCTGGTGGTAAATAT
>JAJJMA010125861.1:18368-38748 GCA_023529015.1 Papaver nudicaule | reverse complement strand
TAAAATGAGAATTCTGTCGTTAACTTAAAGGGATTCGGCACCCTACCACTAGACTATATTGCCTAATTGATTGCTTTCTGCCTTTTCTTAGGTCATACAAATACTGTTAACATCTTGATAATCTGTTGTGTGTGAGTTTGTTTCTGAGTTTCAGTTAAATGAAATTGATATGATATGGGTCAATATGGTCTGGTGGTAAATATTGAGCTACTTTTAAGCTCATTCTCTTCTAAAATGAGAATTCTGTCGTTAACTGAAAGGGATTCGGCACCCTACCACTAGCTACTGTTTTCATGTTATTTTGGTTGTATGTTGTAGTTTGTTATGGAATTTGCATATATTGATACCAAAGAGTAATGTGTTTATGTTAATGTTAATAAAGATAGTTTCTCTGATGTTATTTGAAAATTGATAACTTGTATAGAGTAAGTAGCAGCAAATTGTGAGTTCTCAGCCCCCCTCCATAAATCTTCTATTGTTTTCTTTATCACTTGCTGGTAAAGAAGTAGTAGAAGGATTATGGAGAGCGTTGCTGAGTGCACCTTTTTGCTGCTTAGTTAGACTGAATGGTCATTTTCTTCATCGTTTGCTTGTGGAGTTTAGATTTCAGTTACTTTGTCATACATTACTTTGTTTTGCATATGTTATACTTTAGGTGATGATAGTGCAGCAAATTGGTGCTCACAGAGTCACTCAGATCTTCTTCTTGTTCTTTTTTATCACTTGCTGGTAAAGAAAATCAAGAAGAAGAACTTTGGCGACTCTCACAGTGCCTTTGCTGCTTAGGTTGAGTGAATTGTCGTTCTTTTCATCATTTGCGTCTGCGCCTTGATTTTTTTTATCACTTGTTGGTAAAGAAGAACAAGGCGTAGCATCAAGGCGATGAAAAGTGAGACTTTTTGCTGTCAACTGGTTAATGTGAGAAATGGTAGGTCATTCTACTTCTTTCATTATTGCTTAGGTTGAGTGAATTGTCGTTCTTTTCATCAGCAAATTGTTGTTCGCGGCCAACCTGCCAAATCCTCTACTACTATCATTATCACTTTGTGGTAGTATAGAAGTAGAGGGTTTGGAGGTTTGTGGCCGTGTGCGCCTTTTTGCTGTGAAATTGTGTGGATGTGAGTTTGTGCTTATGTATTTGTTAAATGGAGGTTATTATGGATTCCTTGTGCTATTTGGCAGGTTATTATGGCAGAAGTTGAGGTAGATGAAAATGGACTTCCCACTGGCGACTTGACAGCTAAAATGGGTCATTTTAAGGGCTCCTTGATACGTACTCATATCCCTATCTCCTACCAAAATTGGAGGCAGGTGCCGATGAAGGATAAAATGGATGTCTGGCGGCAGCTAAAGGTATATCCCCTAAAATTTCTGAATTTTGTTTAGGTTCATAGTTTCTGGTTAATACCTTGAGATAGTAATTGGTGTGGTTTGGTTTCAGGACGAATATGTAATTCCTGATACTTCAAGAAAGACTACTATAAAGGAGATGGCTGAACCATGGAGGAGACTCAAGTTTGAGTTGAAAAGAAACTACTACGATACTTGCAACACCCATCAAGAAAGACTGCTGAATGTTCCTCCTGAAATAAAAGAAGAAGACTGGGTGGCATTCTTGTGAGTATGAGAAGACTCTGGAAGCAGTGAAAAGTAGGAAGACTTTGGTTTTGATTTGAGTGTCTTCTCTTTTTTTTTTTTGGTTTTTTTGTAAAGAGGAAGACACTCTGCCAAAACATGTAATTTTCATAACTTGCAAACTGTCGGATATGTAGCTAAAGCAGGTTTTCTAGCCCTGTTGTTTTATATAATGAAAAATATTTCATGCTTCTCTTTTTGCTTTCTGTTAATTTTCATGCATCTTGTTTTCTGAATACTAACTTGTTTTGTATGAACCGGCTGTTATAACAAAAAGGTAATGATGAATGGTCACTTTCTATCTTTTGCTCGCAAGTTCTCTTTGTTTACATCTTATATTTTCTGTATCTTTGGTGTTTTCAGATGTGCAAGGCAGGATATGTAGCTTGACTGTTCAATTCAAGCGACTATTGGCGAAAACTTGGTAAGCTCTCTAGTACTGTGAAATTTTTGCTGTTATTATTGTCTAGTGAAATTGAATATGGATCAAGTGTAGATGAAAACAAACTTCATTATATTACATATATAGGTAGAGAACATAGAAACTTACATAGTAGAAAACATAGAAACTTAGCTAGAAAACATAGAAACATAACTAGAATATAGATACAAACATAGATTTCTATCTTTAGATATCATTTGTTGTAGTTTGTTTTGCATATTGAAAAAAAAAAGTAACATAACAATCGAATAAGAAACATAACAAAATAGTTCCTCCTTAAACACCAGCAACAACATTACTACCAGCAGATTCAGCACCACCACCAACAGGACCACCAGCACCACCACCATCAGGACCAGGCTGACCAGCAGCAGCACCAAAACCACCACCGACAGGACCAGCAACAGCGCCAAAACCACCACCAACAAGACCAGCACCACCACCACCAGCAGGTACAACACCAGCATGATTGTTCTCGTCTGGACCATTTGTAAAGTTTCCATAGATTGCAATCATATCCCTAGTTCCCTCAAGGAAGGCAATGAAATTATAGTCACTGTAAGGATCATGTACAGTGCATACTCCGCTGAGACGGCCAAGAACACAACACTGATTGGGTCCTCTTCTGGCTGGCGTACTGTACGGATAATTGCGATGGTATTTGATACATTCTTGTTGAAATCTTCTCCTGATGTCATCAGTTACTCTAGGATCATTCGCATACCTACCAGCCATGTTTATCAGAACTCACTGTTCTCTCCGGTAATGAGGTCTCTATGTTCTAATGGAACAATTTATAGAGAAAGGAAAGTAAAGGGATGGGGTCAACAGACACCAACAATTTTGGGGGGACGCGACCATTGAATTTACTTGAACAGTTACAACCCAAACGCATGGAAGAAGAATTGTTTCAAATTATCCAACGTATCAGTGCCAACATGAACAGTTACAACCCATGGGCAACTTTTGGTATTCTCCTCTCTGACTAAACCAACACGTATTCAGTCAGAGTGATTCAGCCCACCAACCAGACAGCTGACTCCATCTTATCCATCGAGAGAAAACAAGAGGAGAAAAAGACTTCAGTTTTTTCATTTCTCTCTTTCGTTCTTTCTCTCTTTCGTTCTTTCTCTCTTCTCTGCTTAGGGCGAAAAAGGGCGATTTCAGTGAAATTAGAGAAGTGAAATTGCTGCTGCACTCAATTTCAGTTCTTATCCCATTCCCACTCTCTTCACTCGATTTCAGTTTTTTTTTCATTCCTTCACTCGATTTCAGTTTTTTTTCTCAAATCCTCTCTCAAAAACCTAAGTTCTCTCAAATCCCTCTCTCAAAACCCTGAGTTAGTGATTCTCGTCGATTCTCTCTGCGTAAGAATCCCTAATTTCTCAAAACCCAAATTTTTGTCGTATATTTTCTAAGAACCCTAATTTTGCTATTGGTTATAGATCTGATGATTTTTCGTTTTTTTGTTTAGGTACTGCTGTTGATACTGCTGCTGGAAGAACTAGGTATAAAAAAACCCTAATTTATGTTGTTGGTTATAGATCTAATTAAGTTGTTTTTAGGTTTTTGATTTGGGTATTCAATGATTTAAGCTGCTGTTGATTTTAGGTTTAGCTGTTGGTGTTGTTGGTACTGGTGGTGTTGGTGTTAGTTTTTGCTTCTGGTGTTGTCGATACTGGTGGTGTTGGTATAAATCTTTTCTTTTAGGTTTTGTTACTACTGCTGTTGTTTATGTTAGTTCATGATTCAGTTATTTAGTTTTTTTTTGTATGTTAAGTATGTTTATGATTCAGTGTGTATGATATTTCTCTTGACCTAAATCTGTAATGTGCTTATGTCTTCCTCCCTCTTAATTACAGGTAATTATGGTCGATGAAGAAAAACAAGTGCCAGGCAAGTATAAGGAAGATGCCTGGAGAGAACTACAAGTGCAAACTTACCAGGCTTTTATAGCAGATATCATTGGAGAAAAACATTCTACACAAGAAGAAAGGCTTTTATTTGTTCCTCCAAATATTAAAGAAGAGGACTGGAAAGTGTTCTGTGAGAATGAGAACAACCTGGACCAACATAAAGCAGAGAAGATCATATGAGGAAGGTGTTCCAGTTAGAATGATTATTGCCTAGTCATGTGAAAGTGTTGCTGGATAACATGAAGCAGATAGTCTTTTTTTGTTTTGCACTTTTTTGGATAACACATTTTCGGGGTTAAATTGAATGTTTTAAATGATGTGTGTTTTTTTTTTGTATATGTTTGTGTTCTGTTATAATGTGTTCTGTTTTTTTTTGTATATGTTTGTATATGTTTTTTTTTTTTTTGTATAATGTGTTCACTGAAGCGGTAGTAGCCACCCGGGGAATATCATTCCCTGGTAAGTACTTAGATAGCTTCATTTGTTTTTGCTTGTACTACTACTTAGTTATAATTTCTCGATATTGAACTTCAGTTTATACTTTCTGCCTAATAGTCCATCAATTCTAACTTACAGTTCTTGTTAATTATTATATTTTGCTATATCTAATTATGCATTGTTCTTGTGTTGCAGTTGAGGATATGGATCTGTGTACTTATGGATCAGAGTCATCAAACCTTTGGGTATGTATTCTAATAACTAGTTAGGATCGAGTTGGCAAGTTCTGCTACATTGGGCATTTTCTGTTGTTGTAAAATTTGTATATTTCAGTTAACTTGCACGATCATAGGAAATATAAACCATTATAGATAGATTTCGTATTGTGATGATTAGTTTCGACTTGTTCTGATTTGAGAACTACTTGTCTATATGATATTGTGTGATCTTTTTAGTGTTTCCTGAACCGTCATATTGCGAGATTTTTCACTTTTGTTGGGTCAAGTTACACTTGAGTGTGATAGGCATTTGTTTTAGCTACCTAATGTTTACTGGATTGTCAACGTACAGTTTTTATTTACAAGTAGGAGATACATTATTTGAATGTCGTGTTTGTAGTTCTAACACTGAACTAAGTTAGAATCTGAATTGAAATGTCTTGTATTTTCTTGGTGATCTTTAATGCATACTTAAACATGTATGATTGAACACATCTATATGATTGCAGTTGAGGTTCACTGAAGCGGTAGTAGCCACCCGGGGGAATAACAATCCCTGGTAAGTACTTATCTAGCTACTTTCATTTGTTTTTGCCTCTGATATTGATCAATTTCTCTATATTGACATTTGGTTTATACTTTCATGCGAGGTATTGTGCTGCGGGCTTATGCAAAGGGAAAGGCTAGGGTACAGTGAAGGATAAGAATGCATTTGGATGACAGGTATATGACCTCTCCTGTATCACATCAATTAGGCAAATTTTGTTGTTCTAAGTTAAGGTTTCTGAATATTGGATACAATGGTTAACAATTGCAGGGATATCATGCACTTTCAGCTATATGGGAAGGTACAACAAAGCCAAGGCCTTACTGTGCAAATTCCTTAACCTTTTTGATTTGAGCTTGTATTGATTGCCCCTTGCTATATTGAAGTATGTATGCAAATGGTTGTGCTACATTTTACAGTAGCAAGGGACAATCAATACAGGTTTAAATTCTTAAGGTTGTTACCATGTCGACGGATGTAGCTTTTCCTTTGCAGCCCTCATTTCGACAACTTCGGCAAAGACAGGTACTGAAACTAGCTAGGTCTTATAGAACGAGAACACTAAGTAAACTTGAAATATTGTCTGAAACTAGCTGTGTTTCGTTATTATAAGTTCTGTTTTTTTGGCTAAGTGTAGCACCAAGTAAACTTGAAATATTGTCTAAGTATGGAATATTGTCTAAGTATGAAATATTGTCTAAGTATAAATGAAATTTTGGTATTGAATATCTTTGAATGAATGAAATTGATTCTATGAATGTATGATTCTGTGAATGTATGATTGGGGAATTGGGGAACTGTAGGTGCAGGGGAATGGGGGAATTGCAGGGGTATTGCCTGCAATTCCAGGGCTGGTAAACCAGGAAAATCTGCTTCTTTTTTTTTCTGTTAAAAATTTAGCAACGGTATTTTATCGTTTCTATTTTCAGGGAAAGTTGGTCTACGTTGACCTGGTCAAGGTTTAGCAACGGAGAAATTGCGTTGCTATTAAAAGGAAGTCGGTCTTCCTTGACCTGGTCTAGATTTAGCAACGGAAAATTTACGTTGCTAAAATTTCCCCGGCAAAGGGAAGTCGGTCTTCGTTGACCTGGTCAAGGTTTAGAAACGGTAATATCGTCGTTGCCGGCCAAAATAAGAAACGGAAATTCGGCCGTTGCTGGAAAATATCCAAAACGGAGACTAAGCCGTTGCTTACTAAAATCAGAAACGGAAAATTGGCCGTTGCAAGGAAAATTAAGCAACGGAAAAAAAGCCGTTGCGGGCAAAATCTAGCAACGGCGGAACTGCTCCGTTGCTAGTACCGTTGCTACCCTTGAGACGCAACGGCAACATTACCGTTGCTAAAATTCGTCACACCATGAATCGCAACGGCCGGCCCCCGTTTCTAACACTTTTCGCAACAGATGAGCACCGTTGCTACCCCCCAAATATGGTGTAGTGAAATCAACACAACAATTTCAATCAAAAGGACACAACAATTTCAATTAACACAAATAATTCATCACTAAAAAATTAACATGAAAATATGTCTATTTCACTACACAAAAACATGGATTATACTCAATTAACATCAACAAAAACATGAATTTTACTCAATTAACATCAACAAAAACATGAATTTTACTCAATTAACATCATGTCAATTTCAATACACAAAAATTTGTCTTAAATTGATCAATCACAACAACAATTTCACTACATATCAATCATACAACAATACACAATCATGAATTTGATCAAAACAATTTAAACTTGAAATCAAGAACAAAAAAAAACCTAAAATTTGTAGAACTCACCTCAAACGATTTTGTGGATGAAATTCCACAAAATCAACACCAATAGATTGCTCTCCTTCGATTCTTCAAACCCCTAGAAGTAATTAGAAAAAAAATCTCATGGATTGTGAGTTTTGAGTTGAGTAAAATCGGTTTAGAGAAGGGGAAAAGAGAAAGAGGAGGAAGAAGAGAAAATGAGGTTGCTGCTGGGTTGCACGACTGTTTTGAGGGATTTAATCTCGCGCTCAATTAGGTAGCGTCGGTCTTCTGGAGTCAAAGTCAAGCGCTACATTATGTAGCGTTGATGCGAATATTCCTTTACGCTACATCATATAGCGTCCAGACGGTATATATTGAGGCCCAAGTTGAACTCCCATTAGACTTGGTTTGGGAATTTGCTGATGTGTCATGCTACTTTTTAAGGGAAGTTGAACTCCCATTAGACTAAGCCTAATGAGCTCGAATCTTAAAGGAACATGATCTCATAACTTGTGGGAGTTGTACTTGTAACATGTGATTAAGAATCAGACACTGATAATACAAGAATCAAATCATTGGTGTTTTGCCAACTCCACAAGTCGGGCATCAGTGATGGAGACAGAATATTTTGGCAGGGGGACATATGCAGCAGCATGTTACAACATGGTGTCAAAGGCTCTGAGGGATGATACTAGTGATCTGAATTCAAAACTCGTCAGCATCAAATTCTTTACGGCTCAAAAAAAAAAAAAAAAAACCTCCTGATTTTTTTTTTTTTTTGGCATTGTTTCTCCATTTCAAGCATAAAAAAGAAAATTATGGGAATACCAATAAATAAAATTTTGTATCGGACGATATTTCAAAACCTTGTAGCATTGTTTTAAAAAAAAAACTATTTGTGCATATTTAATCTAGCAGTATCAACCTTCCAGTTTCTCTAAGTGCTTGTTTGGATACGAGAAGCAGAAGTGCTTCTGCTTCTGAACTTCTAGAAGTTGCTTCTGAGAAGCAAAAAAGTTGATAAGTTAGTTTGGCAAATGCTTGACTTATAAGTAGAAAAGTCAATAAGTAAGTTTGGCAACATAACAAAGGCAGAAGTTGAAATACTTTTTTTTAATGTAAATTCCTTTTATTTATATTAGAATTATGTTGATTAATTTTTCACTAATGACATCAACGTTTTTTTTTCATTTTTCTTGTCATTATTTCCTGTTATTGAAAGCATCTATTCTTGGCAGGTTTGAAATTTAATTAAGAAGGTACGAAGTTTGTTCCTCCATCCAAATATAACGAAAATTTCTTTCTCTGGATATTTGTAGCCATAATTGCAAGTTAAATCCTTCCACAAAAAAGAAATCATATATAATTTTAACCATCAAAACATCAAAAACCAAGCATAATACATTCAGTTTTATAGTTTGGACTGACTTGCCTAATCTTGATCAATGGTATGAAAGTTAACATTTTTCATAATGGAAGACGGTAATACATGGACATGCCTAGACGGACTCCATCTCGATAAGAATCCATCTCACGCTTTCTTCTTTGAACCTCAATAGTAGATAAAGAGCACTCGGCCCCTCGCCTTCAACAGTCATGTCGTCAATTCCATATTCTATGAATAAGCCGTCATCGATGGCATGTTTTCTAATAAAATTGTGTATAGCACATGCAGCTATAACAATATTCCTTTGCTTACGCAAGCTGTAAGGCGGCATCATCTTCAAAATAGGGAAACGGGCTTTGAGTACTCCAAAACACCGTTCTATCACATTACGTAGTGATGAGTGTGCATGATTAAATTTCTCCCTCGCGCTACGAGGTACCCTACTTCCTCTGTAATCATTGAGATGGTACCGCTCTCCTTTATATGGAGCTAGATACCCAAGCATGTTGGAGTATCCCGAATCAACCACATAAAATTTTCCTGTCCAAGTAAACGAGTTAAAAGTTATGTGATGTGATAGCATTACACTGGCAACTAATGTGTTTCCAAAGGTGCCAAAAAATAAACAAGATAATCCAAAAAAGTATGGCAGTATATTCAAATGTATGACAAGGCTTCATAATTTGGGAGTAAGACGCAATTGAGGTGGTCTACAAAAGTAGGTTCAACTATTAAAGTTGCAGGATCAGTTGAATGCTGTAATAAGAACAATCACTACTATTCGAGCAAGTGATGATGATAAGAGATATAAATACATCTATGAGATGTAATTTATCATTATACCATTTCTATCACAATAGCTTTAATATGCATATTAACAAAGTTCTTTCAGATGTACGGGTTGTCGTAGCCGAGCAAGTGATTGTAATAAAAGGTCAGAATCCACCAACCATGAAAGCTTACCTTGGGGGGGGTGGGGGAACTTTGATTGCGGATTGCTAATTGCCTCCATGAATATTCTTGCATCGTTAGCGGTGCCTTCCCAACCCGCTAAAACATAAGTGAAACACATATCAAAATCGCAAACACACATCACATTTTGGGTGGGTAAAGTCTTCCTGCCTCGATATGGTATTTGTGCTGTACCGGATGGAACTGATGCACTGATATGGGTTCCGTCAATTGCCCCAACACAATCCTACCAGTAACATAAATTGATAATACCAGTTAATATTATTACTTGTGTACTTAATCCTAAAAGAGATTCATGATATTTATGATTAGATTGTACCTTAAACCAAGGATAGTATTTGTCACGCCTACTTGTAATATATGGATGGACGACACTGAAATCTGGAGGTTTGATAACTTCTTTCGCAAATCTGCAAATGGCTTTTAAGACTGTCTTGAAATGGCGAGAAATGGTCTCATTTGAGTGTTGAAACCTATCTGCAACCAATCTGTTACGTTCATTGTGTCCTATTGTATATAAAAATATACAAACTTGTTCTTCCACGGAAACATTACGAGTGTCGCGTAAATACCCTCGATGTCTCAGTATATCACACAAATCATATAATACGTTGACTTCTAACCGCAGTATTTCTGGACACCGGTTTGGATTTCCCTCTAGTATATTAAACACATATTCCTTACCCGATAAAGAGTCTGTCCGGTATGGCTGTTTGGGAATGCAGTTTCCAATGTTTTGCTCAACCACATACCTCACTACCAACTCTACAACTTCATCTTCACTGCTTTCCGATTCGTTATCTGAACTCATTTCAACCTGTTAACTAATGATAATACCATAAAGAAAAAGTGAGACAACATTAGAATACAACTAATGGAACATAATATACTCATTGAAACATTATAGGTCAAAAAAATTCAGTAGAACGAAAGTTATATATATATATATATTCATAAACCAAACTATTACATGGATGCGTACGGTTATCTTCACTACAAAAAAGAGAGCAGGACATCATGTCAAACAAAAAAGAGATCAGGACATCATGTCAAACAGTGACATTAATATTGCACTTATCTGCATTTCACAAAATATACAAAATATCAAACAAAAAAAGGAAGATAGCTAGACCTGGTATGCATAGTCAGTTAGCTAATATGTCTGTTTAACCAAAAAGTTTAGTAAGCTAATATGTCCGTTTAACCAAAAAGTTTTCATCTATTGAAGTACCGTTAGCTTTAATTCTAATACTGCCATCATTCTAAAATTCTCCGCCTTCAATGGATTCAATCCAGTCACTTCTTCGACCTTCCGACATTTTGATAAATGTCTCTCTCCATCCTTTGTCTTGAAGCACTTTTACTGCCTTAACATATGTAGTCCCTCCAACACGTGTTCCCATCGAATCCAAAAGTTCAAGGCATTCAGAGATTGAGTATTTAGTTTTATCCTCTAATTTAGCTTTGGCATTTTCAACCAATAACTTCAGTGATTCTCCAATTTCGTTTGCCTTGTTATCCTTCCTACCACGTCTACTACTACCAACTGGTGTACGTGAGCGTTGACGGAAACGATCATCAACATTGTCTTCTCGCACATCATCTAGACCAGCACTGTTGCTGAATGAAGGTGCACTTCTACTGCTGCCAATTGGTGCACGAGAGCGACCACGAAATTGATTATCAATATTTCCTTCATTTTGGTCACCTACAGCACCATTGTAACCTGAAAATTGTGTACTACGATCTAATGGTAGCATAGGATTAGTTTGGGTAACTCCACCTTCAAACGTATTTATCTCATCTTCATCAGTAGAAGAAAAACCTCCATCTTGTGTTTGTCTAAGATGTCCCGTCGCTACCGTGTCACCAAAAATCAACACTAGCTTCCCATATTCGGGGCAACCTTGTGTACGAAACAGCTTATCCCGTGGAAAGTTCTGTAAATAAGTAGATAATTAGTATTTTACTCAATGTTTTTCTGTTAAATAACTAAAATGAAAGACACATAAAAGTAAGAGAATACCACCTTCACATGGTCATCCCACCATTCATTTGAGGCATCAACTGTGCACAAAATAGGATCCCATCCTAGCCCAGTATTATCTTCCACAAGTTTCTTATGATCTTTGTACCGTTCCTTTAACTTGGTAAATTTGTTCTTAAATGCCTTCAAATCATATTTCAACCTGAACTTCTCATAATATTGCTTCCTAATATCAGTCCAATCATGTTTAGAGAATGTTCCCGTTTGCCTATTTTCTCCGGATGCTTGAACCTTATCTAACATCAATTCTATGAAATGTGACTCATGTGCTAGAGACCAATTGGCAGGAACCTCATTAGCTTCTTCAAACATAGGTATTGTAGAATGGTTTGAATTTGAAGCCATGATTAATCTAACAAACAACCAATCAAAAAAAATTATTCTAACAAACATAGTGAACTAAACCATAACGCTCTTACTAATGTACAAGCTCAACTAAAATAAAAAGGGATCCAATTAGTTTCTGTTTGTTCGTTAGTCAGTCACTATTTATATCTATATCATGAACATGCCCAAATCTATAATGGGGTTATCACTATTAGTAAAGGGAAAACGAGTACATAAACATAAAAATCAGATCTATATAAACCAGGAAAAATAGATCTATTTAATCAATGAACATGCCCAAATCTATAATGGGGTTATCACAATTAGTAAAGGGAAAATGAATACATAAACATAAAAATCAGATCTATATCAACCAGGAAAAAATAGAACTATTTAATCAGAAGATGTATAAAATCAAGATAAATCAGATCTATATCAAGATGGGATTCGAAAAGAATTGAAATAAAATTAAAAGAGTTTAATTCACAAGAAAAAGGAGAAGAACAAACCCTTTTCTTTCAGAGCTCTTTTCTTGTTTCCTCTGATATTTTTGTAGTTAGGTAGAATGGAAGAGGGATTATAAGGATAGAGGAAAGATAAAGAAAAAAAAAACGCTATTACCGAGGAGAAGCAACTTCTCTCGGAAGTGAGAAGCCAGAAATTTTTGCTCCTGCCAGAAGTTAATTTTCAACTTCTAAAAGTTACTTTCAAATATACAACCCAAACTAACTTTTAACTTATTAACTTCCAGAAGTTGAAAAGCAACTTCTGGAGTTGCATCCAAACAAGCTCTAAATACATGTCATTTCATATTTCTCAAGATCGGCCAATTACAAAGTGTCACATTTAGGTATCTGGTATTGTACCAGTCCTCAGCGTTGGTACACTTGTATCGGCAGACACGGCAAACCATTTTATGACCGTCTGATTTCCCGTATATTTAGGGACATCAACGATGGTGAATTGGAAGCTAATAAATGGATTTTACCTCCTAAATTTGGGCACGAAATTCAAAGATACTATTTGTCAAAGAAATCAAATGACTGTATAAATAATAACAAGATTAAGGCCAAACATCTCTACATTCTCTCCATTATCTTCGACTACTGTTCATCATCAAATTCAGGGTTCTACAGATAAAACCTTTGATTTAAGGTAAAAATCAAAACACAGTCATTAACACATAAGAATTATTGATAAAAGACGAAATCTTGTGGACTTTTCCGTACACCAAGAGGTGATATATTGTTTCAACCAAGTCATTAGATAAGGTTCAACTTGGGAAGGGAAAAGAAAAATACAATACGCGATCGAATTTGCAGAAAATCATTTCATTATATATATTGAGGAGAAGAAACAATCATTTCTTGAGAGAGGAAGAAAATTAAACAAAATTTCCTTCCTTAAATTTTTTTTTCCCTTTCAAGGTTTTAAAATATTCTCCTCTCGATTTTACTGTTTATTTCTGAAGATTATTGGTTGAATTGTGTGTATTCTGTTTGTAAGGATCTAATTCTTTTCTGGGTTTTGATTGAATTTTGTTAATTTTTTCATTTTAGTTTGATTTGGGGGTTTTGGATAAAGATTGTTCATTTGTTCAATTTTTGGGTTTGGGGCCAGAAAAGATTAGATCTTGTTGTTTGGGTTTGAATTTGGTGTGATTTTGAGTTGAAGTTAGAAAAAAACAAGGATGACAATTATACCAAAAGAGAGGAAACAAAGGAAACACAAACAAGTTGCAGATGAAAAAGCCCCTTTGTTACCAAGCAAGCATCAAGAGGAAGAATTTGATGAATTTAATGGAGGTTCATACACTGGGGCAGTGTTTAATTTATCCACAACTATTGTCGGTGCTGGAATTATGGCTTTGCCTGCTACTATGAAGGTTCTTGGACTTGTCCCAGGGATACTAATGATAGTATTCATGGCGTTTTTGACTGAGTGTTCCGTCGAGATGTTGTTGAGGTTTAGTAAAGCAGGGAAAACAGTTTCTTACGGAGAGCTTATGGGAGAGACGTTTGGAAAGTATGGGAGAATTGCATTGCAGGGCTGTGTTGTCGTTAACAATGTTGGAGTGCTTATCGTCTACATGATTATTATCGGTACGGTAAATTCTGGTGTTTTTGATAGTTTATGATCATGGGTGTGAATGATTGTTGTTAATTGTGTTTCTTTTGACATGTGTTTTTTTTTTTTTGTGATTTGAATTTTAGGTGATGTAATTTCTGGAACATCTGCAAGTGGAACACATCACTCTGGTATCTTAGAAGGATGGTTTGGTGTGCATTGGTGGAATGGGCGGTTCTTTGTGTTGCTTTTCACCACACTTGGTGTATTCGCTCCATTAGCATGTCTCAAGCGTGTGGGTAAGTTTATACTTTGTGACTGACATATATGTATTAGACAATAATTCTGAAACGTCTACTTTGCCTAAATAGTTGTCATACGGTTGCTAGATGCCTAAAATTTCATGAGTTGCTACTACTCTGTTGCTTCATTCTTGTTATTTTGTTTACATGGAATTGGGAAGCTGGCTTTCTTTGGCTGATATTTTCATTCCACAGATTTTTTAAAATGTTTAGTAGGTTTGATGTATGCCAGAAGTTAGTTGTCTGGTCTAGCCTCTGAGGTATTTACATAAGAAATTGATGAAGATAGAGCAATGATTAGGATTTAGCCGTTTAGAGCTTTATCTAGGGTATTTTCAGTTACATATAGACTAGTTAGAAGCATTCAAAACCTTATGTATTTATGTTGGCTGCCGTTTTCAGTTTTAATGCCAGTTTTCCTTTGAAGCAAATCAATGGAATATTTTCAAATTTTCCTCAGGTTCAATGTTATTTATTTTGTTTATGAGGGGGCATAGTGCCGACCTCTTCTATGAGGAAAATTTCTTACAATCATTTGTTTTGCAGATTCATTGAGATATACTTCTGCCCTATCAGTTGCTCTGGCTGTTGTCTTTGTTATTATTACCGCGGGAATAGCAATTGTCAAAATGATAAACGGAAGCATAGCAATGCCGAGACTAGTTCCTGAAGTACCAAATCTGACATCGGTTTGGAACCTCTTCACAGTCGTACCTGTTCTTGTCACAGCTTACATCTGTCATTATAATGGTAACCAAATCATTGTCCCATATAATTCCATTGCTCATCATTCTTGAAGAGTATTTCATTCCTAAGAATTTGTGATTCTTATTTTGCAGTGCACCCAATATACAATGAACTGGAAGTCCCTTCTCAGATACAATCAATTGTGAGGAGCTCACTAGGACTTTGCTCAACTGTGTATGTAACCACAAGCTTCTTTGGGTTTCTCCTATTCGGGGACTCAACTCTAGATGATGTGCTTGCAAACTTCGATACCAACCTTGGTATCCCATACAGCTCACTGCTCAACGATGCTGTTCGTGTTAGCTACGCCCTTCACCTGATGCTTGTCTTCCCTATCATCTTCTTTGCTCTAAGGCTCAACATGGATGGTCTGTTGTTCCCGTCAGCCGGTCCTTTGTCCTCAGACAATAAGAGATTTGCCATGATCAGCACTGGTCTCATTGTCATTGTTTTTGTGGGTGCAAATTTTATACCTAGCATTTGGGATGCTTTTCAATTCACTGGAGCTACGGCTGCAGTTTGCATTGGATTCATCTTCCCTGCTTGCATTACTCTCAAGTGAGTTCTTCAACTTCATTGTTCTTTGTTTTTCTGCATCAACCTCTACCTAGTTAAAATTTCCTGAAAACTCGTTGTCCTTTAAATAAATGGCTAAGGGTTACTTTACTAACATCTTTTTTTCTTTTACTAGGGATCCTCGTCGGATAGCAACACGCAAGGACAAAATCATATCTATGTTTATGATTGTGCTTGCTGTTTTCTCAAACTTGGTGGCCATATACAGTGATGCGGACGCCCTTATCAAGAAAAACTCGTCATCTCCAGTTTCCTAAGCACAAGGAACAGAAAAGGCGGAGTGCGTTGTGGTGTACAAATATATTGTTTTGTGTATGATACAGTGAGAGAATTGGTGCTCCCTAGGGTGTGAGAACAATAAGTTGGTAGCTGGCATTCAATCTGTGAGTTGAGAAGCTCTACCATTTTAAAGCAAAAACAAGTTCCTGGTGGCAAAACAATCAAAAAAAAAAGAGAAAGAACAAATATGATAAGCTAGGTATATCTGTTTAGCTTCTTTTGCTATATCCCATTCTTCTATGGGAAGATAGATGGTAGTAGGTATAGATTGCAATTGTTGTTGTAAGGATTTGAGTGATATTATAATTTGAATTAAAGAAAGAATGTCATTTATATTTTCAGTGCTCATCTTTTGCGCTCAGTTCACAGTTGAGCGCATAGTTCCATTTCTTCTCTCCCTTTTGGTTCATGTTTCCTCGAGTCGCGTACCAGAGTTGGGAGTTAACATAAAAGGTTGATTTAGGGACGGGCTCATTTACTTGGAAGACCGGTTAATAAGACAAAATAGGACTATTTTAAAGCTTTTTCGAAAACTTCTTATCCAACATATTTTCTTAATTGCCAAACTACCCGTACTTAATTATAACTAATCAATCAGATTAGTTTAACTAAACTAAGATTAATTGTTAAATTATTCCAGCACCGCCGCTGCCACCATTACCGGCACCAGCGACGCCACCACCACTACCACCAACGTCAGTGCTGCCATTACCACCACCAAATTTTGTCTAGATTTTGTTCAACAAATCCAGCCGAAACCAAATTTCGTCTGGATTTTGTTCAAACATAAGATCAAACTTAGGTACAATTCAAACAAAACACAAACATAAGATCAGATTTAGGTACAATTCAAACAAAGATACAAAATTCGTCTGGTATATTCAAAACTTTCAAGCCGAAAAGTCAAAAAATAAAAGAAATCGTCTGGAGTTTTTAAAGAAAAGCCAGTCGAAAATAGACATAGTGTAGCTAATTTGGTTCCAGAGACATTTTCGTCTGGAACTGGCCTACTTCATCCAACCGAAACCACAATTTCGTGGATAATTTTATAAAATCGAGACGAAAACTATACATATTGGGTTCCAGAGAAAATTTCGTCTGGCTTATGTCTATAAAACGTAACCGAAAACAAACTTCAACACATTCTAAAAAAAAAGGAAAAATCGTCTGGATGTTTTGCGAAAAACCAGATGAAACTAAGCTTGGGGTGAGAAAAATCAGAGCAATATTCGTCTTGATATTTCATCCCAAACTCAACCGAAAACTATCCAATTTCGTCTGGGTTTTTCTCAATTAACCCTATTTTCGGCTGGGTTGGTTGTGACACAATTGGTAAGTTGATTTTCGGCTGGGTTTGTTGCATGCAATACAGACGAAAATTGGGTTTCGACTGGGCTGGTTGCATGCAATATAGACGAAATTGGATTTTCGTCTAGGTTTCTAGGGTTTAACCCAGACGAAAAATCCCTCTGAACGCTCATCTTTAACCATTCAATCGATCAATCAAAGCATAAAAACTTAATCATAGACAAAATTAAACAACGGGTATGTTAAGTCGCATATCTTTCGTCAAAAATCTCGTTTTCATCAGTTTCCCCATTGTTTTCATCATGTTCTTCAGTTTCTTCAATTTCAATTTAGATTTAATGTTATGATAGAGAAGAAGGAGGAGGCGTTGAAAAAGAAGATGAAACTGTTTTTGAATTTCTTTGTTTAGTTATTAGGTTTTCTTAATTCAAAAGGGAAACTTAGACTTTTCATAGTTTTTTTACACCCCTTATAACACACTCTAGGATAGGGATAAAAAATCCGGTCTCCCTAGTAAATGAGCCGGTCCCTAAATCAGCCTTTTTAACATAGCCGAGAACCTGGTCAGAGATGTGCCAAGATTTGACTTGGTAATTACAGGGTTATTGGTATTGTTTATTCTTTCCGAACTTGGAATGAGATATTGTATAAGGTCTATCAAACTTGGGTTGGTTGACTAAACAAACTTTAAACAAGCAAATAACAAACGTGCAGCTGATTGTAAGGGAGCAAATTACACCACAATAACCAAACCCCAATACTTAAATGTGCTGTTTTTGGGGCTGCACGTTTTTTTGTTGGGGCTTCAAAACACTAAAACCTTCCAAATGATGTTATAAGGGATGTTTAAATAGGTGAGAAAAGACTAAGTTACCCTTACAGATTTAGGATTAGATTAAAACCCTACCTTTCTATATAATTTTCTTCTCTATTCTTTTTACCACCCCCACCACCTACTACAACTGCCACCACCACTAACACCATCACCAAAAATAACTGCCGCCACCACCATAAAAAATAACTGCCGACAGCCGTCGCAGCCACCCAAAAAAAAAAAACGCCAAAAAAAAAAAGTTTTACGCCCCAAAAATATATTTTACGCCTCAAAATTATGTTTTACGCCCCAAAATAAAATTTACGCCCTAAAAATATGTTTTACGCCCAAAAATATGTTTACGCCCCAAAAATTTACGCCCAAAAATATGTTTTACGCCCCAATAAAGTTTTACGCCCCAAAAAAAAGTTTTACGCCCAAAAATTTTGCTCACAGAAAACCAAGCCGTAAGTAGACCAATTGAGGCGTAAATAACCAACTGAGGCGTAAATTGGTAAAACTGAGGTGTAAATTTCTTCTGTAACAAATTTTTTTGTAAACCAAAACTTACGCCTTGTTATACCGGAGCGTAAATTCTAAAACTAAGGCGTAACCTTGATTAATTGAGGCGTAACTACTAATTTACGGCTCAGTTCGCATCAAAAACCAAGGCGTAAATTTTTCTGCAAATGCCAAAATAAACTCAATTCTTCGATTTTAACCTAAATATGTAATAAAAACATGATATAAATGATGAGTTTTGTTCATAATGAATACCTCATCCGCATACATGGAGTAATATATGTTACAACTTATTACCAAGGGATTTACAACGTTAGTGGTGGTGGTGGTAGCGGAGGTGGTGGTGGTAGCGGAGGTGGTGGTGGAAATGGTGTTGGTTTTTTTTTTCCTCTCCTTTCTCTCCCAATCAACTCTAAAACAAAATGAATTTCTCTCTCCAAAATTGTTATTACCTTAACTATATGGATTATGATATCATGATTACCAATAATCTAATGATAATCAACACTAACACTAAACTTAATGTAAAGGGTAAAATTGTCCATTTTATAAGGGTTTTTCGGTTTTGGGTTTTGATGACCCTATTTTATTTGGGACTGAAGCCCCAACAAAAAACGTGCAGCCCCAAAAACGGCACATATACTTAAGGTTGCATCTGGGATAACTTGGAACAGCGAACCTGGGTCTGGGTAAGCTCTTACCACTGGTGGGTAAGCGTTTGGTCTTGGTCTGGGGTCTGTTCAACTCTTTGAACATATTATTCTTGGGAAAAAAAAAGCAATTGAAATTATTCTTGCTCCAAGCAAAGAGGGCAGTGGAAATGAACCAGAACAAACAACAATTTATTAGTAATTGGAATTTTTTACAAAGAATAGAGGACAATCCAATTTCACTGGATTATCTCAACAATTACATATGGAAAAAACTGACACAAATTACCAGTAGCTCAACAAAATCTATTGGTAAACTGTATCATCGCTTTCTGTTATACTATACCACTAAAAAATGGAGGCTTCCCATCATATAACACCTGATCCCCACATATCACGCCTCGTAGATTTCAGCCTTCGGTTTATTCTTAGGGCGCCCAGCGTGCTTTGCGTCTTTACCCGATAAATACTTCAATGCATCTTTTAAAGTTATTTTCTTTGGATCCACGTTCTAGACATCCCAACACATCAAAATTAGCAAAACAGAGTGCCTCAAAAGAAAGATCAACAATTGCTTAAAAAGAGGAAGTCGTACATAGAAAAACATGCAAGTGAAGCAATGTGGTGGTTATGGCCGGCTGAATGGTGGTATAGGAGATAAATATGGCAATAGGATTTTGTCAATAATTTAATACCGCCTGAAGCAGTTGTCGCTGCAGTGCTATTGTAATTGTCTGTAAATAACTTATAACTATACGGAAAATTGTGGCTTTCTGGGATAAACATAGTTGTGACACGGTTATAGGAGAGACAGAAGCTAGCTACTCAGCTAGTAGCCTGGTAATAACAGGTTTCCAATAATTTTCTGTCTCCAGAAGCCAACTGTATAGAATTTATACACATTCCTATCTACCATTGTTTTATCCAAAGCAGAGAAAAATACCTTTGGTACAGGAGCAGTTGTTCGACGATGCCTAATGGCGAACCCTTTAGGAGCAGTCCTTAAGATTACTGGTTTATCGTCAACAGGATGATTACCCTAAAACGAAAATAAGAAACCATCTGAGTGGGAAACCAGTAAATATAACTTGGAAAAACTAGAAGAGAAAAAAGAAAAAAATCCCAGATCTTACCAAAGTTTTAGGGTAGCTCAGCAATTCAAGAGCATGCTCTAAGGTTATCGAGTTCGGATCCTTAGTCTGATAATAATGCGAGCAAATATATCATTTCATTGAAGTAAAAAGCTTAAATTTTATTCTCAAGCATATGGTATTGGCACAAACAAAACAAGGTAAAATTACAATCCATATTGCTGTTTTTATACGTGTGTCCAACACATTTCATGCGATTGGCGATGCTACTTGCAGATCAAAGCTCCAATAATGTCTCACCACATTTAGTCAGAGACACCTGATTGATTTAAGAATACACT
>JAJJMA010125861.1:0-17968 GCA_023529015.1 Papaver nudicaule | reverse complement strand
CATGTATCTCAATGTAGTAAGCAATTGGACAAAGCAAGATGATCAAACCTGACAGTCTACGTTGTAGTACATCAAAACCCAACGAAAGAAGAGAACCAAGTGTTTTGCCAAAATAACTTAACAAGAGAAACATATCAAATAGGCCCATGTTCTAGTTGCACCAAATACTCCAAGTTAATTCCGAGACATTCTGAAATAAACACAAAGCGCATACTGAAATACCTGTAAAGCTTTGATTGTGGTGGCATATGTAGATGGTCTTCCAATCCCAAGCTTTTCCAGCTTTTCAATCTTCAACATAAGGGGAAAAGTAGAATGAGCTCTAGTGGCAAATGTAAAGGCAAATCGAAAGACACAAAATTTTATCCAACTTCAAGAACTTTACATCTATCTAAATATTAAGGAAACAAATTCAAAGAATAAGAACGTGAAACATACCAGTGAACCCTCGGTATAACGCTGAGGAGGTTCAGTAGAGTGCTGTTTCAATTCCACCTTACCAGGATAGAAAGGATCCCCTGACTAAAAATATATGAAATGATGAGATGAAAAAGTTGGCAGACAGTGTAAAGAAAGCATCAAAAGAGTAAAGCAACCAATTTTGAGACTATTCTAGACTCTAGAGGATGTGCGTTTCTCAAAATCAGCACCTTCAGTGTACACAGAAACTTAAAAGTTTCTTTGCAAGCATCGACTTCTGCCATGTCATTTGCAACTGAAGCAACTTCCGCATCCTAGAAGAAGTAAAGAGGATGAAAAGATCAGGAAAATTAGCATGAGTTGCCAAGACAACTTCCGCAGAAAAAACTCATCCAGCTTATGAAATAACCAAAACATTGACATGGAAATAAAACACAGCAGCAGGGATGACAACTACTCGACAAATTAATATCTTCAAACGCTACTTCTCAAGATGTGAAAAAACCTAGTTCAAACGATAGGGACCTAAATCACCTTGTAAACTGCTTGGTACCCGGGAAACTCAACAGTTGAGCATGTAGATTGAAGCAGTATGGACTCACCAACAGCACCGAAATCAACTTGTATCTAGTTTGAGCAGAATCAGGCAATATAAACTCAATTAGTACATGAACTTGCATCACTCAACGAGCACCATAATATTTACTAGGACAACTGGATTAGTTCTTTAAGAGGGAACACTTCAGCATTTTTAACTGATGACAGTCATACCTTATCAATCAGGGCCGGTTTCATCTGGCATGACATTGTTCTTGACCATATAAGAGTGTAGAGCTTCAAGGAATCTTCATCTAATACTCCGGCTAACAATGCTGAAAGAAATAAAACAAGACGTATCAAAGGTGAACCGACAATAACCCTGGCCCTAGACAGTAATGAAAGGTCCAGCATGCAATAGATGAAGACTCGTCAAATCATAATGTGGCAACATCTGCTAAGTTATTACATGGTAACCTTCGTATGTCAGTAGGCCTGATAGCTTCGTGTACCTCTTGAGCATTCTTGAGCTTCGTACAATACTTACGAGCGCCCTTCGTTGCCAATTTTTGCCCATACCTAAAGGATGGAAAAAAAATTGATTTGATTTTAGTGTGTGCATAAATCCACCCTCAAGGACGCCTTTGGCTCAAGCTGGAAATCTTATTTACCTTGGACCAAAAACATTTCCTAGATGAAAGTATAAGCACCAGCTAACTTGACCAATTTATGTAATACTGCTCCAGAAATTTGTTTAAACAGATAATCATATGCAAAAAAGAATTTAATCCAAGTTTACAAGAAATGAATAAACTAGAACAGTGTTAAATATCATGAATTCAAGCACCTTCATGCACCGAAAAGACATAGTATTGCAATCACGACCGAAAGAGAATACTGCTTCAGAAATTTGTTTATTCGAGATAATAATATGCAAAACGGAATCGAACTCCAAGTTTACAAGAAAATGCATAAACTAGAACAGTGCCAAAACATCTTCAAGCCCCTTCATGCACAGAAAAGACAAAACATTGCAATCACCGCAGAAAAAGAATACTGCTCCAGAAATTTGTTTATCCAAGATAATCATCATATGCAAGAAGAACTTAACTCCAAGTTTACAAGAAAATGCATAAACTAGAACAGTGTCAAACATCATGAATTCAAGCACAGAAAAGACAACATATGCAATCACCTTTCTAACACCAAGGAGTGCACATCTTCTGCAGCTGCATCAGAGACCTTTAATGAAAAAGACACAAAAGGGAGTATTAGAAACTGAGTGCAAACTATATAATTTGGTACAATAACAAGAATCCAAATTAAAAAAAATATATATAAAAAAAAAATGAAGTGAAGCCATAAATTGGAGATCAGCCAAATGGAGGCAGAAATGAACACCCTAAAACAAAAACTGAGAGGCATGATCAACACAATATATCATATTAGCACTCACACGGAAACATACATATATATCTGCTTATAACTAGAAGGTCAGTTCATACAGCAAACATTTTAGAAGAAAAAAAAACTCTGTGAAACTGATACCTACGTGCAGATCATCGGTTTGCATGTATGTTATCAAGCCTACTGCCTCCTTGTTTGCTAGCTTTACTCCCTCATAAAGCCCTTTAGCCAGCTGAACTCAAACAGAACCATTGGACAAGAGAGAATAAATAAAAAGAAGTTGCACATAAGTTGAGCACGCAAGTCATGGATTCAGTGTTTATGAGATTGGATTAAATGCAATTCAAAAGACGACTATTCTTAGAATTGTATTAACATCCAGAAAGGGCAACGAAAGGACAATCCGCAACTATAACAAATAAAAAAAAAACAGAAGCATGTGAGCATACTGACCATCATTGTAGTTGAGGCACTAAAATGCAAATAATTTGTTGCATCCTGCTGAAGAGTCGACGTTACATATGGCATAGGAGGATCTTTTTGTGTTTTTGACCTTTTACATCCCACCACTTTGAAAGAGGATGACATAATCTTTTCCTGAATATCATTAGCTTTTGTAGAAAGTTGTTCTAATCTCTTTGATCTAACATTAACCAAATGAGATTTGAAAGAGAAACCCTCCTCCAAAGAATCCACAAGTTTATTGCTGAAATCCACTTCTACGGTCCAGTACTCCTGTGGCTTAAACTCATCAATTTGCGTTTCTCTGTCACATAGAAGAGACAGAGCTGTATGCTCAACTCGTCCAGCAGAAAGACAACCAGGTAGTTTCTTATCTAACAACGGTGTCAAGTTATATGCAATCAAATAGTCAAGAGATTTTCTTGAAAGATAAGCATGAACCAAGTCCATGTTTATGTCTCTTGGAGACTGCAGAGCAGCTTTGACGGAGGACTCGGTTAATTCATTAAAAACAACCCTAGATACAGTAATATTGTCACTCAATGCATCTTGCTGCTGCAACATCTCAGTAAGGTGCCAAGCAATAGCCTCTCCTTCACAATTAGGATCAGATGCAAGAATAAGATTTTTTGCTCTGGGGATGAAACAACAAAATAAATTAATAAATATGAAACATCATCGTAAAGAATATGTCTAATAGTGGGGATCAGTAAATGAACTTACCCATTTAGTGCGACTTTCATACTCTTAATCTGAGTCCAAGCAGCATCTGGAACCCCCCATACCATACTGAAGTCATCGTCAGGCCTCACTGCTCCTGCCCATCTGGCTAACATTCTTACATGGCCATTACTAGACAAGACTTCAAACAGATCACCAAGATAACCTTGGACAATCTTCGCCTTCATGGGAGACTCCACCACTACAACAGATTTCCCAGTGGGAGGATATAATGGACTCATTTTTTCCATTCTAGGCTCTAATTTTCCTGGGACACAGTTGTTTTGCTGCAATGAGACCTTATCTGCATTTTTACTCGTTGGATCCTTGTTGGGAGCTCCTTTATTTTCAGAAAAAACAGTTTTTTTCTTCTCGGATTGTTGATGCACCGAACCAGGAGAATCAACTGCTGGCAACTGTTTCTCACACACTGGAACAGCCTGAAAAAATTACAGCATTTGTTACAAAATACGCTATTGCCTATGTAACAATAACATGGTGATGAGTGACACTGTCTGACACTGGTACGAGGAGTCCGACTATGACCTAAAAACACTAAACATGGGAACATGGGAGTTAGGTTAAGCTAGTTTTACATACGCTCTTCGTAGGAAAATAAAATGACCCCATATTCAGGCTTATATTGAAGAAAAGGCAGCCATGTTTCTTCCTCTATTTTCTCAGGTTTCGTAAACTAAGTGGCAAGATGCAACAGTATCAAAGTTTAATGACTAGCAGAGCTGTTCCCATGTGCAGGTGTTCCCGACATGAGTACCATTGTCAATACATGTCGACACGGCCAAATTTTGACAAACAAGGTGTCGCTGTTACACAGGCTAAAACATGAAAGACACTTGGTAATAAAGAAAGTACAGGTCTCTTACATCTGTAGTCTGAGAGTGCCGGTTATGTATGTTCATGTTAGGTCTTTTCTCAAGTACTGTAACTCCTGTAGAATCTTCAACTTTGGTGCCCTTCTCATTTTGAATCTGCTCTTTATTTCTTGAGTTATTCTTCTTTTTAGCAGGAGTATTTCGTTTATGATTGGAGCTATTAACCTCAGCTTCTGTTGAGATGGATGACTGTTGTGCATCCTTCTTCTCTCCGATGCGAACTTTCTCTGAGGGCTTCAACATCTCCACAGCTTGTGCAACTTGTTTGTTAGTTTCAGAAGCTTTCTTTTCTACAACCTGCTTCTCAACTGCAACCTGTTTCCCTCCATCACCACTGATGCTACGAATAGCCAACTTCTTGGCCCGCTTCCGACGTGCATAAAAAGCTTTGCGGGCAGATTCCCCTCTATCTCGCACAGAAACATTAGCATCCTCTGATACAGTAACTCCTTTACAATCTCCGGCTTTGGTTAATAGGACTTTGGTGCTAGTATCATCTCGAACCTGCTCTTTACTTCCCGACGTACACTTCTTATTAGCAAAAGCCCGTTTTTTATGGTCATTACCATTAACCTTAGCTTCCGTTGAGATGAATGACTCTTGTACATCCATCTTGACACCTGTGGTAACCTTATCAACCGGTTTCAACGTGACCCCAGTTTGTGCAACTTTTTTATTAGAATCTTTTCCTTTTACAACCTGCTTCTCAACTGCAACCTGCTTCCCTCCATCACCACCAGTACTACTCCTACGAATACCCAGTGTCCGTGCCAACTTCCAAGGTGCACCAAAAGCTTTACGACTAGGAGCCCCTCCCACTGAGGCATTCTCATTTTTATTCACTAATGCACTTGGAACCTTAGGTTTTTGGTTCGGCGGCTTAGCTGAAAAATACCTCCTTCCATTACATTCATACGAAAATAAATTCAACTTAATACTACTTCCTAATGTTTGAGATTTTGGAATTCCTACACTTAACTGAGACTGCATCTGAAAATTATTTACACACCCGAGATGTCTACTAGAACTACTAAAACTTCTGAAAAAATGAGCATCACATCCAACCTTAAGTCGTAAATCCCTAAATTGATAGTAAGCGATCCTGCTTTCTTTTCTTACTCTTATCGATTGAAGTTGACCATATTTACCATTGGTTGAGCAATAAGGATTTCCAAAAGTAGAATACTGTATGTTCCCTCTCACGTAGTTCTGTGGATGCAATCAAAAGAATCACCAAAATTCATAAAATGAACAAAAGAGGATTAATAATAAGATAAAATACAGGATCAATAATGAAAGTCTTGTCATTATTATAACTGATAAATTCAATACATAGTGTTAGAGATGATGTACCATAATGCGTGAAGGAGAAGAAGACACAGACAAGTTTCGGCGGAAACAATTAGAATTGAACAACTTATGCAGTTGGAGTGCCATTAACGCACTCAATTTTTGGTTCGAGGTTTAAGAAGAGAGCTTTGATAAGATTATTAGGGTTTTCAGGAGAGTTTTGTTGGAGAACATATTTGCAGAGGAAATTTAGATGACAGAAAGAGGTTTTGTTAGGGTTTTACGAGTGAGTGGGCGACTTGGAGAAGAAAACTGCGATGAGCCGGAGATGACGTGCTTCTCCTAGGTCCTAACTCACGAGTCACGCCCCGCCCCAAGTAACTAATCACATTAACCGAATAACGTCTTGGTACGGATGAAGGTGGCCCAAGATGACTTTTGGGTAGTGTGAAACACCACCGCCGGCCGCAGAAGAGGATACTCGATCCAAGCCACCAGTATAAAACATTTTTTTTAATGTTTTTTTTTAGATGAAAAGGCAATTCAATAAATTAAAAAAAAAAAAAAATCACACCATTAAGAAGATGGTGTAACTGCAACCAAATGAGTACAACAGCTCAGTTGGAGTAGAGTTGAGTAAGAAGAACTAGTGAAGACAAGGGCGGAGCCAAGGGGGTGCTGGTGGGCTCGGCCGCACCCACTAGAACCTAAGGTATAGTTAAGATTGAGTGGTATTTCTGAAATAAACTTTGGTTGTGGGTGCAAAATATTAGGGGGAAACAAAGACTCTTTCTATTATGTGAGATTCCTTCCGATTTGTGCATCAGGCCCATGGTAATAAGGATGAACCAGGGACATATATATGCCACCAGCTCACTTCAATGTCTTTATTACCGTGTGATCTTGTGTTGATGGTTTTAATTTATAATGACCATGTTGTTAAACAACACCCTATTGCTCTGAACTTAGTTTTACTTACTGTTCATTGATCATGAATATAAACAAAACCTATAATTTATTTTTGCGGCCTACAGCCGCAAAATTGTCGCACCCACAGCCGAAACCTCCTGGCTCCGCCCCTGAGTGAAGATAGCTATTATATAGGCCCTAGAATTCCATCTCAGTTGCCAATAACTAAGTTTGTACCAGTAAACCAGTTGTAAATATAGATCTTTGCATTGTCAATAATCTTGTCTAGTTTCTTGTACTTGCCATTGTAATACATGTTGTTCATTTCAATCCAGATAGACCACCAGATAGTAAATGAAATTAAATCCCTAGCAAGGTTCTTCCCCTTCTTTCTATTCCATTCCCATAATTTTTTGTCTGACATTACCCTGGAAAACCAACTGCAACTTGTAACTACTCAAGAAGTAATGCCAAACAGACATAGTATTTTCACAGTTCAGAAATAGATGTTAATTGGATTAAGCTTGTTCTTACAAAGTAAGCATCCATTCACCATAATTATGATTATGATCTGTTTCTGTCTAGAGTTGGTGCAGAGTTGTAGATAAACACCAAACAAAAAACATCATCTTTTGTGGGATTTTAGGGTTCGACAAACTCTTGTGTGGGAAAGAAATTTGACCATCATCTTCCAACACCTTATAGCAACCTACCACTGAAAAATTATCACCATACTGCCAAATTCTTGTATCATCTCCACGGTTAGAATGAATCATAAGCAATATTAGAATTAGCTGAGCCACCTCCTCCACTTCATTGTCTTTCACTGCTTTACAGAAATCAAAATTTTCAACCCTCCCAATTCACGAAAAGTTGCTACGTAGTTGCAGTTTTTTGATCTAGTAATCTTGTAAAGAGCTGGAAACAAAACCTGGATTGACTGACCATTTGCCAATTTGTCCTTCCAAAACAACACCATGTTACCATCGTTGATCTGCAACACAGAATTACAACATGCCTACTATTCGAATTCCATACCATAGGCATTTCCCACAAATTTTGTAAAAGTATTAGATACGAAGACTTGAGTTGCCACAGTTTTTTGTTCAATCACCCTTCTCCACAAAGCCTTCTCTTCTGATCCAAATCTTCAAATCCATTTTGCATGCAATGACTTGTCATAAGCCTTAGTTTCTTAATACCACCTGCCTTTGATAAGCAAACTCTATCCCGACCAACCCAACCCTTTTTTAACTTATTCGCAGTCCCTCCCCATAAAATTTTCCTCATTATCTTTACAATTTGGCTCATCATTAATGCAGGTATATGAAATGTAGTGGATAGGCAATAAAGATAGCACACTTTGGATTAACATTAGTTTACCTCCCTTAGACAAATACCTTCTTTGCCACCTATTCAATTTCTGAAAATTTTGGAGAACGGTCTCCCAAACACTACAAGTTTGCTTTGAGTTGTATTATATAAATTCAAAGATACTATCATTTGAATCAACTGCAGTTGCATGAAAATACCACAAACATTTCTCGTCTTGACACTTGGCAGTGAAGCTGAAGATTCATTATGAGTGACTTTCATTCATCTTAAAACCAAACCTCAAACGATACTTAGTAAAGGCGTCTTTAATCTGTTGTATACCACCCACAAATTTATGACCATTTTTACAAAGAGCACTATGCCAAATGTTCGATAGCAAGGGCTTGGGCGGTAATGTCCTATTCTCTAAAAAGTCCGCAACAATATCTGAATTTCTCACAAACCACTATAATCACAAGTAACCGCTGACGAAGACTTGAAGCTGCTTAAAGTAACATGAGTGACGTCATAACTGAGCTACTTCTTTTTGTGTGTGAGTGAGGTCAGAGCCTGAAGAGAGAAATTACAACCAACCGGAAGACCTTTCCCACTCCCTTTGAAGAAGAAACATATACCAAGTGGAGTAAATTGTTCCATTGCATGCAAACATTCTCCTTAAATTCATCTAATGTGGCATCGACACTGACACAAATGGTAATGAAATCATAAAGGTAACGAACAAAATAGCAAAACCGCTCACAATATCCATAAAAATACCCCTGGAAAGCAAAAAAATATAATCAGATGATACCCTTACATTTAGCTTGTGTAATCAGATGATACACATGCTTATAAATGCTTGTGTAATAAGATGATACACGTGCTTATGAATGCTTATAATACACATACATCAAAAGAAAAAAAGAAAAACATATCTTCCCTTGGCAACTACTGCAAGTCAACATGATTAATGTTTGTTTACAAATAATGTAGGGTTATTTTGAGTTTCCTCCCCTCTAAAGATTGCTATTTTGCGTTACCTCCCCAAAAAGATCAATATTAGGGATTCCTTACCTCCGTCAGTTATCCGCCTATGTGGCTGTTATCTGAGTCAGCAATAGATTACACGTTGGCAATTTGACACGTGTATCACTAAAACCGAAAATATCCTTTAGTCCTAGAAATGGTAACAAATGACTTAATTTTTGGGGGTGTTTAAACTTTACCGGGTGCCTCTTTCTTCTCCGGCAGAGTCGTGTGTTTCTCTCAGAAACATCTTCTTCTCCCCGATTCAAAATTCCTCCATTCTCCTCTTCCAAAACCCGAATTACCGGTAACCAACCCCATATCATTACAAGTTTACCACCACCACAATTCAAATTCTCTATAATCAAAACAACACTTAGCATTAAGATTAGAAACAGTATCACATGAAAATTTAATCAACAATTAAAGCATGGAACAAATCTGTTTTTACTCATCACTACTTTTTGTTTTTGCAAAGACAAAATGATTCAATTCATTAAAACCAAAAAACAATTCCAAATTTTGATAAGAACCCATATCTATAATTGTGTTAGACAAACAAAAGCCCTAAATTGATTTTGGAAAATTGAAAAATCTCTGTGCTTTAACCATTGCCATATCCATCTCCATCAATCTCAAAACCCTCGACAGTTCTGTAATCAATCGGTCATCTACTCCTTCCTCTCTCAAGACTTCTGCTTCTCCTCTTGCCGCTTCCGCCACGATCTCTCCAGTTTTTGCCAATAATTCTGTAGATCCAAAATTCCCTCTCTCCATTAAGCTTTCCAATTTCTCAAGATAATCTGAAATCACATACCCCTTCGGTTTCTCTACCAATATCTCTTTGGTTCTCGTCCATCGACGTGCCAAGTTTTTACCGTGTACAACACCAGCTCTATGAAATAACAATTTAATCATTTGCAAAATGATTTTCTCATCGCTTTAGGTCATAGTTGAACATGTAATCACTACACCAACAGACAAGCCAGAAAATCTGGTCCATCATTTCACAAGAGCGGTGCCAGTTTCCCATTGGCAGATCTGGATTCAACACACAAAAATGGACCCAAAAGTTGAGTTGATTCTGCAATAATGCATCTTAGCATCGACCCCTCAAGTTTTCCATCATTTCTCGTACATCGGTATCAAAGATTGAAAACCACCAAAAATGGCTCTGCTCCGCGTTTGTTTCTTTCTCAGAGAACGATAATGGAGGTCTCAGAGAACACGATGGTTAGTTGTAGAGAAGAGGGACACGTGTTTGACTCTTACAAGCCATCAAATAGGTGATAGATCTAACATCATTCATTTTCTGACAGGGATCAGTGTCGTTCGATTAGAACTCTGGATATGAAACACGTGTCCCAGATTAGATATTATGAGAGGATACTTTAGTCAATTTCTAATATAGTGTGACACGCATAAAAAATGACGTGGCATATAACAACCCACATAGGCAGAAAACTGACGGAAGGGAGGAATCACTAATTTGAATCTTTTGGGGGAGGTAACGCAAAATACCAATCTTTAGAAGGGAGGAAACTCAAAATAACCCAATAATGTAGATAGCATACATAGCAATCTGACACATTTCACAAGGGGGCGATGCCCCCTCCTAAGAGATATATTCATCTAGCGGCTAGTTGAAACAAGAATGGAAAGGTGCATAATTCAAATTTAATACATGATGATGAGTAAAAGAAGATGATTAAAGGCTTAAATGAAAGAGAAATACATTTGTTTCTCATAATTCAAGTTCAACAAAAATACAATCCCAAATTATTATAAGCTTCAGACAATGCAGTTTCGATAAAAAGAAAAACAAAATACTACTATATTGAATTTAAAGAATATAGAATCGGATCAGCGTACAACAAGTATCTAATCGACGAAAATGTAATATCAAGTAACAAAAGGATATTAATTTATTGAATCAGAGAACACGCAATCAAATCAAACTTAGAACAATTAACTAATCGATGAAACCAAATTATAGAACAAGTTACGAAATCACTGAATTAAAAATAAAACATAACAACACAACCAAAACAAACAGATTTGAACAAGTTACGAAATGAATAAATTAACAACAACAGCAACAACAATAATAACAACAACAAACAAACAAAATTGAAAAGTACAAAAATGAAAAAATGAAGAAGGATAAACAAAGCTTTACCAGATTTAAATCTGGATCGACTAAAAACCTAAGTTGAAGAAGAAGAAGATTGAATATATATTAATCAATCGATTTCATTTCATTATAAATATGAAACTAAAAGAACCAAAAAGAAGATGGATTCGAAAAATACCTGTTAAAAAACTTCAGATCTGAAATTAAACATAAGTTGAAGAAGAAGAAGAAGATTGAATATCTTTGAATCTTCGAACATTGCTAACATTGTCCTGCATAATCAAGTGCAACATTGTCTTATATAAAATATTTGTTTGCACAACTTTCTCATTTAATATAAGAGATGTTTTTTTAAAAAGGTTTATTGCACTTACGAAGAATTAAATTGATAATGGAATTTATTTGCTTTAGCTTTGATAATTTAAAAATGATCAGAGCTGTCAACTTAAATTATCAACCGATCTAAAGGAAGACACATAAAAAGTCATGAAAGAACAACTCTCAGACAATAATCGAAATAGAAAATAGGAAAAAAATAGTTGTACGAAGTTTGAAAGCTTGCAGACGGGGTATATCTCGGAATTTTTTGAATAGCGGTTGTTGCAACCGTAATAATCAATTTGGTCCCAACTCCCATCTATGTTGTTATTTTCTTTGATGTTCTCACCGTGATCAATTTTTTTACCGTGACAGCTCACATTGCTCTGCACCTCATCTTCATTGTCAGTTGCTGGATAATCAATGTAAGAAGGCTCTTCTTCTTCTTCACGTGCATCTCTTCTTCTAATTTGTCCTCATAATCGATGTTTATATCTGTGTCTATATCCTCGACTTCATCTACGTTCAATTGAGTTGGACTACTATTATTTTCATCTGTAGAGCTACTAGCATTGTCTTCATCGCCGATGTATTTGTAATCATAGCTAATAGTGTTATAGTTTTAATTAGTATTGTTATCATTCATAGTAATTAGTGAATATAATGTAGTGACAATGGTAAAGTGGAAAAAGATAACAAATTTGAAGCCCTCCTCATCACCACCGCCGGGCAACATTTTATAATTTTTTTACTATTTTATTCTCTCTTTTTTTCCCGGTAATCAGATAAAAGGATGGTAACTTGATATTAATGTGTAAAAGTAAAAGAAAAAACATATCTAAAATTCTAATTGAGTAAAATGTCTACACAAAAATATGGTCTTGCTAACTTGTAGTCTGGGATATAGGTTAAGAACGATTACTATATTATTTTCTTGTATTGATCTTTACAAATCTTATAGGATATCTAAATATTTCTGGAAATCTAATTTATCATTTCTAGAATAGCTTATTTTCACTTTAATCCTTACTATTGTTTTCTTATCTCTTCATAGGGATTACGTAATTATATATTAGAAAAAAAGATTTTAAAAAAATCAAACAAACATGGTCAGCGACTCAGCAAATTAAACCACCAGATGACTATGGATGTACGCATATAACTTGTGTTGTAAAACCTTTATCAACACGAGACACATAATCCCAAACTTTTTCCCTAATTGCTATTACCTTATTAATTATTATTGTATCATCTTCATCACTAATATCAGTAAAAAAAAACATCATAGGTCTTTCTTTTATTTTTCAACTATCTCGATCTTAATCTTGCACTCTCTTTGTACAAATCCATGAGTTTTTTCTTTCAATCTTGATTTAACTTGTTTTAGTATGAGTCGTTTTACTGTTTTGGGTAAGATTAATAGAGAAAACAGAACATCAAAGTTGAGAATTGAGAGATAGATACCGTTATTATTACAACCCCATACTTATAATGGAGTTTGAATTTCTTGTTCTCCATTTCTTCCATCATACTTCCTAAGATATTCTCGTATACTACTTCAATCCAATATTGCTTGGTAAAGATTCTATAGAATGATTAGTTAAATCCTACAACAAATGTTAATTGTTAACAAAAAAAAAAACGTGTTAGAGTTTAAGAGAACATATTATTTTGATATTTTGATAGCTATGGAAAGCCGTGTTCATGGTTTGATCCGATATCTTGGTTAAACTAAAATCAAAGAAAAAAAAGTAAAGTTTGATGTCTTTTAATTGTTCTTGGAATAAAGTAAAGTTAACATGGTTCGGTAAAAATGAAAGTGATGTTATCTAGAAAGAATAAATCAAGATTTCCACATAAACTTAAAACACCAGATAAAATTTGCACAATTCCAAACAAGGAAATAATATAATAATCATCCTTAACCTTTCTCAGACCACAAGTTAACAAGACCCACGGAATTAACATGAGTAGAACCAGATCATGCAAATTACATGTGGAGTTTTTTCTTCAAAAACAGAATAAAAAAATGACCTTCCACATTAGAATTTTCATGACTTTGTCGTAACACATAACTATTCTTATCCTATCGTATCTTAGTTTGTTTGTAACCTCAAAAAGTTAAGACTCAGTTTCAATTACTTAATGCCTCTACAAAAATTGGAATTAATCCCTCCATGGATCACTCCATGTCCTCACTTCTGAGGGTTCAATCACTTCAGTATCCAATGCTTGGCTAGACTCTTCAGCAGAATCACTTGGCTCAGATGCATCTGCTGATTCAGATCGACCCCACCTTCCTCCAAGGGCAATGGCCATATATTTTGTTACCCAAATCAACTGAGATATCAGGCTACAACATCAAGAAAAATAAAACCGAAACAAAAGATCAGATGAGATTAACCCAAAAGGCTACATAGAAAACTAATCATACTTCAAGATAAGGCTAAGTCTTCGTACCAAGTTTAAGATGACATAACTAAGAAATCAGAACGAAGATCTCGAAGTTCATTCATCTTTGGAGAAATATAGATACAAGTTTCTCTTAAATTCCACATCCACGCTCCCCACAAAATTTTCTTATTAAGCGCAAGCTCATTTAAGAACTCTCCCCCACGTGATGTTACTCATTGTAGAATAACATTAGATGATTTTACAAGTAAAGACATACACAAAGCTTAATTGGACAAATAATTTTACAAGAAAACTTGTATCCAATTTCTTTGTTGGTTTCTCTTTTCCTAGTCATAATTCAGAAAAGAGTAAACAATTTCTTAACTCATGGGAACCAAGAAATCATACAAATCATCAAAAGTTTCTTTTTCATGAGAATACGCATAACTTTTGTGTTTTACATAACTTTGTATTCCAATAATCACAAGAATAGCAAAGAATAAAATCATGCATGCAATACATAAGATTGAGTGTGATAAATCAGGTATTGCAAACAACTTTTTATTAATGAATACTAATAAAGTAGTACATGTTGAAAACTCTAAAGCATGCAAAAGAAAATTACTTTTAGATATAGTTTATATTCCTTAGGCAAAAGTAAGAACAAGTTCTCACAAATAACCAACTATTCTAATCTTCTAAGCAAGATAAAAACTAACAAAGTTGTGTGGCTTCAACTTTATTCATTCATAGAATTGCTAGTGGAAGGCCCGCCATCAGTTTCTTTGGCAGTATCAGAGACTTCAGAGACTTGTTTTTTGACAAGTTCACTGATTTGTAATTTCATGAGAGCTAGCTCATTCGACACTTCTTCCATCTGGGACTTGAGCAGTTCATTTTTTCTTACAGTAGCCATGAGTTGTACCTCGATAACTTCGAAAGCTACCATGAAGGCGTAGACAATATCAACAGATATCATAGTAACTTGTTCAACTTTTGATGCTCCTAGGTGAAGTATGAACAAATAGTAGGTTGAAAATTATAGACCTCGAGGAGCTCAACCTCATCTTTCACCAGAGTTTTCTTCTCTTCTATTCTTTGCTCTCCATAGACATTGGTATTGTTATTCTTTTCCTGTAGAAAAATAAGATAGCTGAGAAAACACTTTGAATGAATTATCTCTCAAGCGTTGTATTTATGTGGAAAATACCAAGGAAGGATTAACTCAAATATCCCACACAGTTCGCAGAACCTAGAGTCCCACAAGGTTTGTGAATCACTTCTACAGTGTTTGGAAAGAGTTAAATAACATCTTTTTCGGGATTTAAGAAACTCTTAAGTTTATCGGAGGATGAATATCGCATGTTGGGTTTCTTGTACAAAAAACACGTCCAGGGCGGTTCGGAAACCGTTTGGGACTGAAACCGTAATTCATTATAACTACAGGTCCAGTTTATATGAATACAATGTTTTCAATAGTATGAAATATCCATACGTTTCCAAATATGTTTTTCATGGTTGAATACCACCTAAGATACTCATAAATTCATTCATGAGTGGTACTGATTTTGTTGCAGGGTGATAATACCTGATTAGAGCGTTCTTTACCTCTCAGTACTAAGATAAAAAAGCAATTTTCAACAATAGAACCTAGTGTTGGTGAGTTCTTCGATGCTCACCTGGTCTAGAAGTTACTGTCATCACAGTATGACTCCGTGTTGGATGAAACTCTTGACATATTTCTTTGAAGTTTGGCCCATGCACTAATTAGTGAGTTTTTTGTTAAGTATGGTATACCCTGACATTATCTTGTTTATATCCTCCAGATTTATTAGATCTTTAGAGAGTCGAGGTTTACTTCTCCCTAGAATTGTTGATCTTTTAGGAATCTACCTCTGTGTGGTCATAGATGAAGGAGCCATCTTATACCAGATTGTATCCATGAGGTTTCCTTTTGTTAATATGAGTAATAGCTCTATCATGATTATTGGTCATGGGTGAAGAAGTTCTCATTGAGGCTTTCTCTTTTGGTTTTACCCATGGATTAGGCCTATAGAGTTCAGACACATTTTTCAGAATAAAATTTAATGTGTGTTGAAGGTGAGCAACTTTTTTTTTTTTTTTTAATACGAAAGATTGGATTGATTTAACAGCAAAATTACATATAGTTATCTTCCTGGATACACAGACTTATCCAAGAAGGGAAATTCAAGTACCACTCTTGACTACTACTACTAGTTCTACCATACTTAGCTAAAGAATCAGCAACGCTGTTTATGTCTCTATGGACATGAGTACATAACCAACTCTCAAAATTTTCTAACAAGTTCAGAAAATCCACAACTATATTTCGTGTTGTCCATTTTATTGATTCCAATCTTCCATTCACAGCAGCAATGACATCCAGCAGTCACCTTCGATATGCAGACATCTAATTCCTCTTCTCAACGCCCACACAATGCCTTCCAACAATGCCAACGCTTCTGCTTGCTCCGGGTCTATGGCTAAGAATCTATTGCATCTAACTCCATCACATTGTCCTGCAAAATTACGTAATATTAGTTTCAATCCTACAGATTTAGTAGCTTTCTTAAAGGATGCATCAAAATTGAGTTTAACATATGGTGCTACTGGTTTAGACCAGTTCCTATTTACTGTAACATTGTGACTAGGAGGGGGAGAGTTATTAGTTGAACTGGTAACTCTCTTCCACTCCTGATAGTCCATTTTAATTTTCTGCACAACCTGAGAGTTGTGTACCTGCACATTCTCATAAACTTTAGAGCATCTAAATTTCCACAATTGCCATAACACAAAGCCATACCAGTCATACAATACATCATTATAAATTCTTGGTTGAGAGCTCTTATGTATCATAAGAAGCCAATCATGCAAGTTAACATTTGATGCAACTGTACCTAAATAAGGATCAATATCATTCCAAACCCTTTTAGCTAGTTCACAGATATATGTTGAGCATTGTCCTCACCATGCTCACAAAATGGGCAATTAGTATCTATACCAGACTTGAACCTACTAATTCTGACATTAGTATTTAGGCAATTATTTAGACACTTCCAAAGAAAATGCAAAATGTTTTGTGGCAGTTTAAACTTCCAGAAATGAGGCCAGTGTATAGGGACATGATTAGTAATCCAATTTGCCTCATTTGTGCTATTCAGAATGACCTTATATGTAGATTTTACAGTGAATATCCTATTTGGGCTAGGTTGCCATCTCAATTGGTCGGAGCCACTAAGTGGGATTCTAATCTCTAAGATATTCTTAACAGTTTGTTCATCAAAGAGAGCCCTAAGTACCTGCACATTCCAAGATTTAGTATCAGAATTGATCGGTTGAGAAACATAAGTCATGTTAACAGACCAAATTGAGAATTCAATGTAGTGCTAATAGTTGGAACCCATCTAGCACCCCAAATAGAAATCTTGGTTCCATCTCCTACCTCCCAGCATGCATATTGTTTGACTATCTTTAACCCTTCACAAATTCCCTTCCAAACCCAAGAACCACCATCATGATTAACAGTATACATATGATCAAAGTTTGAGAAATACTTACCTTGTAATATTTTCACCCACAAATCATTTGGTGAATGGATCATTCTCCAAGCTAATTTGGCTAGTAAGGCTTTATTAAGAATACCCGACTGTTTAATGTTCATTCTACCTAAGTGTTTAGGCTGAGCAATCTCTTCCCATTTTTTAAGAAAAACACCTCTCTAACCTTCTTTCTTGCTCCACCAAAACCTCACCTGAGCAACTTGCTTGTCCTTCTTTTGGATATTGCATTCAGATTGAAAGTGTCCTTACTTTTTACATAACCGACATGATTTTTCACGTTTTTTACCAAATTCTTTTAAACTCCTTTTGTTAGCATTGTTATCATTTGAGGGATGAGAAGAGGTAGTCAATATATTAGTGGTGACAAGAGGTTTAGCTTCTTACAAACAACCTTAACATTGTGAGTCTTGGGAGTTATATCTGAATAACTCGTTGTTGATGACACATGAGAAGTATGATGCCTTCATGACTCAAGGAAAACAGTGATTCTAGTGACAGAATTTTCTCCTTCGCGTCCTTGAGTTTCTGAAGTAAGTCATCCTGAAAAAGGAGGGGTACCGAAA
>JAJJMA010125853.1:0-11108 GCA_023529015.1 Papaver nudicaule | reverse complement strand
GTAGAGACAGACAGACCTACATCGTTAAATTCCTCCTTTACTTCAGCCTTTACATCCGTTTCATCATCAGGAAAGGCAAGACCCTCCTTGAGCATCAGCAAAATCTCTTCACTGTGACGGCGAAAAAATGATCTAGTTTCATACATACGGCAGTCGTAGGGTGGACCGCCGTCTTCCCTCATCCTCTGCTCCCTTCTCTTCTCATCACTCTCAATGAGATTACCAAACAGGCGAATCACCTTGTCAGGATTACTCTCCCTCCTAGAAGAGCTAGCATTAGCAAAATCGGCTTCCATCTCCATTATCATTCGAATCTGTTCTCTACGGCTTCTTGGGTCCATCTCGCTATTTCCTTCCTCCATAGGAGCTTTTCCTCTGTCAGCCATTTCCCTCAAAAGATGATATAACACAAAAGGGGGGAAGAAAAGGAAGAAAAGAATGCAAGACAAATAAACCAAACAAGCAGTTGCTGGTAACAGCAAAAGCATACTTCGCCTTTTATAATAAAATTTAGGGAACCACCTAATCGACGAGTCTAATCAAAGGACAGACGTTACAATTTTAATTCCCTAGAATGACGCACCAATACCTCAAAATGCCATAACTATACGTTATCCAATAAAGTATCCGCACCTTTTGCAAACCCCCATGTTACCATTCAATATTCCAAACCGTAGAAAAAACCAACTGATAGCAGCATTCAAAACTGCTAGCATCCACGTGGCAACCTTAACATCAGGAAACTATTAAAGCCAAAATAATCTCAAAACAAATATACATGGCCAAGGGTAACATAAACAAATAGCAAGGCAAGAAAGTATGGCCGAGGGCGAAGCCTACAATAAAATAAAAGCACCAGCGACAAGGCCAAAAATTCGACACACAGAAATCGGCACTAGGGCAGGATAGGCAAACACGAACCATGAAACAGGGTACTGTCTTCGGTTGCCATCATGCAAGACAAAAACAAGAACATGAAGGAGCAGTCAAGACTCCGAAGTAACACCTTGCGCTTTTTCCTATTCTCAATGAAAACATAAGAAAATTCATAACTAAAGCAGCAAGAAAAGCACGCAACAGATTCAATCAACACCATGGCAACAGGGAGCAGTCAAGACTCCGAAGTAACAGCGAAGAACCAAACTAAGGCAGAAAAATCTAAACAAACACATATCCGAGCTGGACCAAAAACAGCAAGAGAGCCTCACGCAGGCCAGGAACCAAAGGCCCCAACAGCGGAGAAACACATAAAGCGTCTCATCTAAGAAAGAGAATTCTTATACAAGTAATAATTTAGGGAAAGAAGTAATAATGGCATCCTTTGAATGCAGCCTCAATCAAAATCAAACCCCGGCTCGAAGCAGGACAAGCAACAACATCGAATGAAAAAGGCTGTAAACGCCGAGGCAAAAAATGCCATCAAAAGAAAAAGGTTGTAAACGCCGAGGCAAAAAATGCCATCAAAAGAAAAAGGCTGTAAACGCTGAGGCAAAAAATGCCATCAAAAGAAAAAGGCTGTAAACGCCGAGGCAAAAAATGCCATCAAAAGAAAAAGGCTGTAAACGCCGAGGCAAAAAATGCCATCGAATGAAAAAGGCTGTAAACGCCGAGGAAAAAAACGCCATCAAACAAAAAGACCTCGTTTAGTAGGCACAGAGCTAATGCTCATATAATTCGTAAGGGCCCTACGAATCATATGGCACGGTCCTCTACCCACAAGACACCCCGTTAGCAGTGAACACTTTGAATCAGGGCTAAAAAAGCTGATGATGCATTAGTGCTTACTACCAAACGGCGACGAGGACTTCGCGTTCTCGGGCGCCGAGGGGACGATAAATGGGATTAACATCTACCTATAGAGGAAGATGGAACCCCGAGGTAGCTGCTTCGTTCTTAAAAACCAACAGCGAAGTACGCAGCCGAAGGACCCCTTATAAAAATAATTCAAGCCTCAAAAAGGGGGAGGTGTTAAAGATGTGGAAGGGTCGAACTTTAGGCCGCGATAAGAGAAAAGTACCATGTCTAAGCTCCAGCCTCGACCGGCACTCCCCCATCGTGTTACTTTATTATTGAGAAGCGGGGTATCCATTCTAAGTTCCTACATTTACTTAGGCAAAAGGTAGCAAGGGCACTACCATGCCCTCCGAGGAAGATAATTAAATATCTTCGGTACCTACCTAACGTATTAAGGCAACATGGATACCTACGCAATCAATCGCCAGTGCTTGCTTGAAACCAGTGCGAGTAACTCAAAGCCTTTGGGAAGGGTGATCCGTACGCCCCCACTAGCTTGGTCACTTTCTCCTACATCGAAGTAAGCCCCGAAGTTGCACCTCGAGAAGCTATATGAGCCATTTACAAACAATACTTTCAAAACCAGAGTCAATAAAAAGCAAGGCACAAGGTAACAATAACAAAGAACAAGAATAACATCAAGGGGTAGAGGAAAGCGGCAAATACACAAACACGATATTCAGTACACAAAAATAGCAACAGGGAATCAAAAACTGAAAGGGAGAACACACCCCCTATTTTACAAGTCCTTCCGTACAAGCACCATTGGAATTACAAAATATACCCTAAGGATTCCCTTGGGGCGAAGTCACAGGATTGCTACTATTCTTCGCAAACGAAGGCGAAACCCCGGAATCCATTCCGCCGCTAAACTCATCCACTGGATCTTGAACTCTGACATCAACCTCGGAACATTTACCAGAGGCATCCATAAAAACAACCTCCTTCGGCTCACCACCAGAAAGCTCGTCATCTACCCTCGCCCCATCATTACAACTTCCATCACCTCCTGGTCCCTCACTGATGATTTCATCAACTGTACTTAGCTCCCGAGAATCAAAGCCATCACCCTCCTTTTGCTCCAAATTAATAAATTCATGACCTTCAATCCCCAACACACCATCAGCATTGTCATTTGCTGCCTGCAAATTCTCCGCTAGCCTCGCCTTTCGTAACTCGGAAATTATCAACTCAACCTCGTTGGACGAAACGAGATCTTTATCAGACTCCAACACAACATCTGGATCTTCCAAACCATCAAAATAATAGGGTGGTTGAATACCCAAACTCCTAAACAGATATCGGCCATGATCACGACTAAACAAAGAAGTGCGCTCCGCCTCCCCTTGGATATGGTCGTTTAAAGAAGAAATCTTGGCATCCTTTTCCTCGCACAAACTGCAGGGCAAATGCAACTCCTCGTCAAGCTTCGAAGATGGCTCTCTTTGAACATTAGCATCTTGTGAAAAGCTATCTCGTTCGGATATAGCGATCTCAAGACGTTTTTCTAACCCCGTAACATTTTCCTTGAGTTCGCTTTTCTCTTGAAGTAAACGCTGGATGTCCCCGTTAAGTCGAGAAATCTCCAAACCTTGGGCACCAGTGAGATCGAGCAAAAACCCTCCGTGATATTTTTGCTAAAAATAAGTTAAGAACAAAATCAATAGACAGCATTCAAAAACATACGCACCAGCGAAAAGCAACCAAGAAATGAACTTACAGCTTCCACGAACGACTGATGATAAGCAACCGCAGAGGCAACAAAATTTTTATCCAAAGAGCCAGAAAACACTTGGGCAAGAAATCCAGACACGGAAGGGTCCAAAGGGTGGTTCTGAGGATCCATTGAATGCGCTCTCAAAAGACTAGCTAGATCATCAGCATATGGACTCCGACAAGAGTTCGGCTCTACAAAAGTCTGACCCTCGGAACCTAAGCGCGACGGCTGAGCAAAGGCACTAGGAATCAAAGGAACATTCACAACAACTGATGATGGGAAACTCAAAGAAGAACCAATATTGGACCCATACTCATTCAAATCCCTCTCTGATTGACCAGGAAGGGAGACACCAATAGCAGAAGAGGAACGTCCCTGCGAGGGTACTGCAATTCGGGAGTTCGGCATCCCAGCTGCTCCACGACTAAGATTCCCTCCCTTCTTTAATCTCCTGAACACCGGAGACCTCTCGTCTTCGGTCTCCTCGTCATCCACCTCCTCCGAAAGAACGGTAGTCGGACCAGTTTGGCCCCGGGTAACAGATTTGGTCGCATGAATGATAACCCTCGCACTCTTTTTCTTCGTAGCCATAGTTTTTCCCCTTTTTCGACTCGGGTCACGCAAGGCAACATTTGCAGTGTCACCACCACCGGTCAATACACCACTCTGCTGACAAGCAGCCAATATATCAGGTTCTAAACAGAGGCAAATATCCATACCTATCGCATAGCTGAGGCAGGAAGTGTTTATCACCTGACCAATTTCCCCCTTCTCAGCAGGCGCCGACTTCGAAGATCTTTTTCTCTTCTTTGGAGCATCACTTTCGTCCGAAGCTCTCTGGCTTTTCGCCTTCGCTTGCTCCATTTTCTGAAAAACAAACCATGGATGAGAATAATCCCTAAAGAAGAATAAACAAAGAAATTTCAAATTGCACCCTACCTTTAACTTGGACTGAGCAATTTTGTCTCGAGACTTGACACGCTTGTCATCGGAGAAGAAAATATCATAGAAATTAACAACAGGGAAATTATGCCCCTCTTCAAATTTCTTACGCTCAACTCTCCCCTCTTTATCCTTGTAGCCATAGAGGACAGGCCCTTTGATAAGTACAGGTTTTGAAAACCATACCTCATCGCTAGAATGGCAAAGAAGTGTATTCGTTTTAGATCCCGAAAGGTCAACATCACCGAGGGCGTGAGAAGAAACGAGAATTTTACCTAAGCTCACACTCCAAGGTGCCTTTTCTTTGAGCAAAGACTTCTCTACCTTGTAATATTTGAAGAAATTATCGGCGGACCAAAACTTGGGAGGATGTTTGAGTTCCTCGGGAAGCTTCTCATAATAATATGACCTACCCTCCGAGCGAGCAACCCATTCACTGATGACTCGAATAGAGTTTCCATTTGATAGGTGTCTAAAACACCTCTCTAAAGTATTCATTGATTATGCTTTCTTTGCTAATTTTTGTTGTATTAGTTGCGTTTTACGTTTGTTTGCATCTTGTAGCCACAATGGAGTCATGTTCACACAAAAGGAGTAATTTGGAGCTAAAAGCATTGTCTGGCAACAAAGGGAGGCTGATGCACACCTGGTTAGAAGGCTTAAGGTGTCACAAAACAGGAACTACTGCAGGCAGCCACAAAGGGGCAGCTGTTTGATGCTTAAAAGAATTACTGGAGCACCGCACCAAGAGTACTCAGGGCAGCAGTGGTGTCTTAGGATTCATTGCTGAAGCGCCAGAAAAATCAGATCGGGGCCACCTGCCTCCGTTTACTTAAACTGAACAGAACTAGGTCGAGAATTCCTCACAAATTCAAATCATCAGGGAAAGAACCAGGAGTTAATGCCCAGTTTTGCTGCGTCCTAGCCAAGAGTTTTCTGCACAGTTTGGTTTCAGTTTTGCCAGGAGGAAGCACAGACGATACTGCCATTTTCTTCACCACCATCCAGCCATGTTTCAAGGGGTCGGATTCACAAGAATGGTGTGAGAAGATTTGGGCAGAGTTTGAGAGAAAGAACAGGAAGGAAAATGTGTTGTTACTGCTGTTGGGATTTTGGCTGATTGAAGAGAATCGGACTGAATTAGAGTTCTGAAATGAACTGGACATTCTCTTAATGTGTCTGTGATGTCAATTACAGGGAAGGAAATTTGGCAAGGCTTAGAAAAAGTGGAGTTCGTATCTGTCAGTTCAGAAGCGTGCACCCAAGCTGTTCGATAAAAAGCCTGACTGAACCAGTTGCCTGAAGCTCCTTTGCCATCGGTTCTAGCCAAGTCTCTGGTGGGTTTCTGGTGAGTCTATAAGAAGGGTCAGGATTGGAATTCAATGACAAGAAGATGCTGAAGTTTGGGTACCGGTTATTCACTACTTAGGAAAGAATTTCAAGGCCGACATGACAGGGGTTTGTGTGGGGTTTTGGCAGCTGTTTTTGAGCGAGAAAATAGGGAATAGAAGGAGTTGCTGTCATTGATTGATTCTGTGAATGGTGGGAGATTACTTAGTATATTTGGAAGATTGAGAGAAGTCAGGAGTTGGGTTTGCGTCAGAATCAAGTTCACAAGAAGAAAAACTATAAAAGAAGACCTAAGGGCTACATATCAAGATATATCTCTCGACTGCAGTTCACGCCACCATTGTTCCATCTCACAGAGAGGAGCTTTGCTCCTCTCCAGCCATCTCCAACCTTCCATCACCGCCATCCAGACCACTACGACCACCTGCACTCCTGCATACCATCTCATACAGCAGCAACAACTCGGAGCGAAGTTCCACCGCCACCAACAGTACCACCATACTATCAGTCGCAAGGGTCCATCATCACCTTTTCGCTCATCACCATCAACACCTTGCGACCATCATCCACAGCTCGAGGAGTTCCTGTTTGCCATCCATTCCACCAGCAACCATTGGTTTTGTTTTCCAGTTTTCTTACACTTTGAATTCTTTATTCGTTGTGTTATGTTATTAGAGAACATGAATACCGTTTGTAGCTAATATCTAGTTTGATTGAGGATGATGTCGATGTCCAAACATGAACTCGAGTTTACATGAATAATAGTTTGTTCTCTTGCAAAATATCTCTTATTGTTTGATCTTTACTATGCTAAAATATTTATGAAGTGTTGATTAATCTTTCAAGTTCGAAATTGAATGCTTGATTGACAATTCTATTGCTAATTGAGAATTCTTGGATCCGTGTAATTGTCTAGGGATTCTTGATACAAGTAGTAATATGTGGATATTGATGAAGGGATTTTGTTAAGTATTCACATGTATTGATTGACGCTAGTGTATGAGTCGAGCTTATGTACTTATCACTAGGAGTTACCTATCTCATAGAACCCATAACATTCAAGTGAATCATATCTAAAGAGCTTATTCTAGGTTGTTCACATGAATAGAATCCTATAGAGAGCTTATTCTTTTAGGTGGAATTAGGAGATTGCGGAATAGATGAGCTTATATCTGTTCTAGGGTTGCTAGTATTGAGTATATTGTGAGAAGCATAACTACATGTTAATAAGATTATTGTTTTGTGACTGAAATTGAATCCTTGATCATTCTCATCTCATATATTGTTTTCACATCTTGCATACATTCATATTCAGGAAATTTGATTCACAACTTGGCTCTCTCCCTTAGGAACGAACCTGCTTACCTATACTATTATTTAGTGTTAGAGAAGTAAGGAATATATTTTTGTTGAATTCGACACTCATCACCATTCAGTTGCATTACTCCGCAGGGAGGTTTGATTTTGGAGTAAATTTCATAGAAAAGAGGATTACACGGATTGTACAAAGGGATAGGAAGGCCGGCGCCGAGTTGCTCGCCGGAAACGATTAATTTCCTGCTGCCGCACTCATAAGAAGAAAGAAGCTCCGGGGATAGAATCGCCCTACCTAAACTTTCGTAAGGAAAAAGAGACGAATCAAATCCATAAATACGCGCCCTTTCTTCCCAGCCAATCTTCTGAGGATCTACTATCTTGTAAGGTAACACCTAAGCAGGAGAAGCGTCTGAAGGAGTATTAGCAGAGGCACCGGCGGAAGCCTGCAGCGGAAAGGGAAAGTAAATAAAACAAAGAATCAAACTAAAGCAATGGGGAAAAGTTTCGAAAACTCACCATGGTCTAAGGAAATACAGAAGAAAGAGATTCAAGCGCTTCGGAAAACAATAAAGAGCAAAGAAAGAAGAGAGGGAAGAAGAAGCGATTAAAGGAAGATTTAAATAGGAGAAGGATAGAACCGAAACAGCAGGTGACGGGTCAAAGAAAGGTGAAGATTTCGAAAAGCACTCGACGTTACGTGTGTTAGTCAGAAATTAAGACGAGGACACGTGTCGAAGAAGGCGCAGCGCCAAGGGTTTTCTTCTCCAAACCTCTTCGACCTTTGGATAAGAAAAGAGGCAAACTGTAGAGGGTAAAACCCCTCGGGACACGTGTCACACATCCGGGAAGCCTAACCACACCGAGAGGATTGACAGCGAGATCTCGGACCAGCCTAAAGAAGGAGAAGTCACACATGAGCGAAGTGAAGACTCGGAAGGAAAGGATTCGGACCATGTCAAAGGACCGAAGCCCAAGAATCAACCTCGGAGCGCCAGCGAATAAATCGCCTTACTCGACAGGGACTGACACCACCACGATTGAGTCGTTTGTCTTTATTAGCTGCAAACCACCTAAGCTCGGCCTATATAAGGCGAGCTTGGAAAACGTTGTAAGGGTTGGATTCTTTTTTGGGTTGAGCCTAAGCAGCAAGAGAGAGATTAGGTCTGTATATCTCCTCTGGTTCCTTAGGGTTACATTCATGTAATCACAACATCGTAATATACATAAATCTTCATACATTTAGTCTTTGTTATTATATGTTTTCAGTCTTCAATCACTGTTTGATTACCCTCGGTATTGTTCTTGGTGGCCTTCGCACCATCGAATCTCAACTAAACTACTGTATGTATGAGTAGATATGATGGATATGGCTCCTTGACTACCTATGCAGATTTTCTACTCGTACATCGTAAGAAGTGGAAGAAGTGGAAGAGTGGGAGTGTGGAGTAAGTGGGGCAAGTCTTGCGCCTAATATTAGGGAAGAATAAACCGCCCACTTTCTCATCCCCTCTTTTCAGCAACGTTCACACGACTTAGCTTTCTTCCTCGTTAAGTGATTGAGCCGTTGCAATCACACGTGCCGTAGACCGCCAAACCAAAACCCTAAAGAATATCCCCCCATGTAACTTACTTGATTCTCGTAAGATTTGTTAAATATTTGTTAGTCAAAGATGACTAGGTGCAAGTCGTACCAATTACTGGTAAACTTAGGACTTTGCGTAAAGATAGAGATTAAGCGATAAGCTTGAACATCTCTTTAAGGTTTGGTCTAAGGATTGAGCCGGGCAATCGCCATTTAAACCAATGAGATAAATCTAAGGGTTGAGCTAGGAACCGCCATTTAGATAGGATAAGATAAGTCTAAGGATTGAGCTATGCAATCGCCATTTAGACCGAGAGGATTTCAGCAACTCTCTGTGGCAATAGTCAAACAAATATGACTTTCGATTTGCCATAAATATGAGAAATTGGCTTGTGGCATGTAATGCACCAATTCTCTGAGTAATAAAGACATATGAATGTCTAAAATAATATAAGTCATAGCCATGAGCCATGATTAAGAATTATAGCACTGATTTATAGAAGCAAGTCCATAATCAGGAAAAACAGACGAATGATGCTATCACAGCGTAGCCATCATCAAGAATGCATAAGCATTGCCAATATAAGACCTAAAGATAGGCCATAATAATTATAATAAGCCATGTTGCATGGTATAATAATCTTATTAAAAAGTTAGGCATAGAGCGCAAAAGATAAGCCATAACATTTATGTTATTTTCGGATTTCTGAGCAGTTTGCATGTTATCCACTCATTAAATCGCCCAGGCCAGCCTATATTTGATAAAATCACGAATTTTTAGTATGTTGTAGAGAACTCACAGAGGAAAATATTTCGTGAAGGAAGCGCCTCCTAATTCCTCACGGATTGGGCTGTAAAAATCACGCCATGAGAAAATACGTGAGCTGTCAGATTTCCTTGATTAGGAAACTAGAGTATTATGAACTAAATAAAATCCATAATCCTCTAGGATTTGGATCAGTGGGACCCATAAATAGAGGGGAGGCTAGAGAGGAATATATTCTAGTCCCAAGGGGGCAACTAGAGCCCGTGAGAGAGGAGAAGGTCGTGGCCCTCCACGAGCACAAGCAGGGGAAAACCGTAAGGCCTCCAATGTTTGGCCGCGCCCTGACTTTGGGCCTCCAAGATTTGGCCAAGGCATAGTCATGGAGCTCCAAGATTAGGCCAGAGCAATAGCGTGGGTACCCATAATCGGGCCAAGGAGGTGGTGTGGGCACCCAAGTGTCAAGGCACGCCAAAGACATGGATATCCAAAACTAGGGCAAGCTAATGGCATGGGTATCCAAAACTAGGGCAGGGATTGGCCATGGGCCTCCAAGGAAAGGGGGCGTGAGCACAAGGATAAGGAATCATCATGGATAAAGATTAGACTTAGACGGGGCCGTGAGGACAAGGAAGAGGCCAAGCTAGTGGACGTGAGGATAAGCGCAGGGCTATAGGCCAAGCTGATGGCGGGACTAAGCGCAGGGCTATAGGCCAAGAGGACGATGGCCAAGGTGTGGCCGGGGTTAAGCTCAGGGCTATAGGCCAAGAGGATGGCCAAGCTAATGGCGGGACTAAGCGCAGGGCTATAGGCCAAGAGGATGATGGCCAAGGTGTGGCCGGGGTTAAGCTCAGGGCTATAGGCCAAGGAATAGGCGTGGGTATCCAAGCTTGGGCCAAGTGGATGGCCGTGGATACCCAAGTGTTGGTGGCGTGAATTGCCTAGGGCTTGGCTCGAGCATGAGCTAGGCTAATGCGCATGCTGAGGTATTTTTACGTATAGGGTAGGGATATAGACCATGCTACTAGGCTAGGGTCGTGAGATATCATAGTATGGCTAACGACAACCAAAATATCTTATCCCTATCATAAAATAAATTCATACCTCGTCTCGAGCTATTCCAGGACGCCAGAAGTTGATGCGAAATTACTCCTGTGACCCCCTCGCCAAAAACCACCATCAACAAAGAGCATCTTTGATCGCTTCTAGGAATATTCATAGGCACCTGACACCTCTATGAATTATGGGAGTTATATTTTAATTGGCGGCCTTTCGATCCTTGATTTTTTAATCCACGACCTACTCTTAGTTTGGCCCTACCTACTCAGCTATGACCTCACTAATTTAGACGGTAGAAATTATGTCGCCGCCCGAACCAAAACTAACCGCTGATCTAGCCACGAAAACTAAACACGTTTAGAAGGGATAACCAAAATGAACCTTGGTCGTCCACAAGGAGCGCTAAAATCATTTGGATTTCTTTCAGTATTAAGAACGGGAGTACGGAGTACCAACTATATGGTTTCCCCAATTATTTATGGCATTTTAAGGAAGTTAAAGGAAACTTAGTTTCTATGAGTTGAAGAATGCGATTTGGTTATCAGAGCAAACATGGATTAATATAAGGGGAGCAAACTGATGAT
>JAJJMA010125838.1:0-16679 GCA_023529015.1 Papaver nudicaule | reverse complement strand
CGTACTGTTACAATCTCTTCCTCTCCCTTAAATTGGAGTTTGGACGCCAAGGTCGCCAGACAGTCAGCGTGTCTGTTGTTGGTGCGTCCGGTATGTGTTATGGTGGCGTCGGTGAAGTGATTCAGCAGTCTCTGGGCTTCGGCTCTATGAGGGGCGAGTGTGACTTCCTTGAGAGAGTAAACTCCATTCATTTGGTTTACTAGTAGCTTGGAATCGCCTCTGATCTCGAGGTGCGCAGCGCCGGCTTGCTTGGCTAGCGATAGTCCCAGGAGAAAAGCCTCATACTCCGCCGAGTTGTTCGTACATTTGAAGTCCAATTTAAAGGAATGGGAGAACACTTCGCCTGCCGGTGATACCAAAACGACGCCTGCTCCTCCGGTGTTGTCGCTCGGGGTAGCAGACCCGTCGAAGTACAGGAGCCATGTGTCTGTATTCATCAGCGCCATTTCTGGGAATTCGCCTGGTACTTCTTCGTGTAGAGTTGTTGAGTCTTCCCCCGGGAAGGCAGCGAGGAGGTCGGCCACTGCTTGTCCTTTGATGGCCTTCGGGGACACACAAGCTATGTCGAATTCGGACATCTGCAACAACCATTTCGCTGGCCTCCCTATCAGAGCGGGCTTTGATAGGAGGTACTTGATAGGGTCCGCCTTCGCCATCAGGATTATTGGGTTGGAGAGGAGGTAATGTCGAAGCTTCTGGACCGCGAAGATCAAGGACAAGCAGGCTTTCTCGGCCTTGGGGTATCGGAGTTCCGCGTCTTTCAGGGTACGGCTGATGTAGTACACCGGACATTCAACCCCTCCTTCGTCTTCTTGCGCCAGGAGTGCTCCGATTGCGACGTCACTTGAGGCGGTGTAGAGGAGCAACGGTTTTGTCGGCGTGGGTGATTTCATCACTGCAGGTGACAGGAGTAATTGTCGTATCTTTTGGAATGCCTCTTGTTGAACAGACGTCCAGGCGAATGGAGTATCTTTCTTTAATAAAGGAGTAAACGACGCCACGAATTGAGCGAGTCCTGGGATGAAGCGTCGAATGTAAGAAACTTTCCCCATGAAACTCTTCAGTTCCCTCACCGTCCGAGGTGGAGGCATGGTGGTGATGGCTTGGGTCTTGGATGGGTCGACTTCGATTCCCCGTTCGGTTACTTGAAAGCCGAGGAACTTTCCTGAGGATACTCCAAAAGCGCATTTCAGAGGATTCATCTTCAGTTTGTATTCCCGGCATCTTTCGAACACACGTCGTAATACCCCTGTATGTGACGCCCTCGTTCTGGACTTAACAACCACATCGTCCACGTAGTCTTCGACCTCTTTGTGCATCATGTCGTGGAAGATGGCTGTCATTGCTCGCTGGTAGGTAGCTCCCGCGTTCTTTAGACCGAAGGGCATGACCGTGTAGTAAAAATTCCCAAGGGGTGTTCGGAATGCAGTTCTCGGGGCGTCATGTTCATACATTTTTATTTGGTTATATCCACTGTACCCGTCCATGAAGGAGAACATAGCGTGCCCACTCGTAGCATCCACGAGCATGTCGATATTCGGAAGCGGGAAATCGTCTTTCGGGCAGCACTTGTTTAGATCTCGGAAGTCAACACAGCAACGTATTTGGCCGTTCTTCTTCTTAACGGGCACAACATTTGCCAGCCAAGTGGTGTGTTGGATAGGTTTGATAAATCCTGCCGCCAGCAACTTCTGTATTTCGGTCTTTATCTGTTCCTCCACATCGTGCCTGAAATTCCTTGGCTGTTGTTTGACTGGTCTGGAACCTGGGATGATGGACAAGTGATGTGTCACCAGTTTTTCGTCGAGTCCCGGCATTTCCTCGTAGGTCCAGGCAAACACGTCCCGGTATTCCTTCAGCAGGTCTACGAACTCCGCTCGTTCCTCGGGGGATAAGTTTGAGCTGATGAAGATAGGTCTGGGTGAATCGTCCGTCCCGATATTTACGGTTTCGAGTGCGTCTGATGTGGAGTCCGTCCCATCTTGCAATTGTGGGGGTGCGTCTTGGACTTCGTCTTCCACTTGTTGTTCGTTGTAGCTACATTCTCCAGGGTGGGGAGAGCTATGACTAGCCTCCCCTGTTAATTGCTATAACGGGCGTCGGAGGTAGACCATTCTTCCTTTAGCGTCCTGGGCCGTCACGAAGTTTCCGGCTCTCTTGTGAGTCGTCATCCTGCTTTCTCCTCCTCCTCGTTTCGAGCCTCCGTCCGTCTGTTGTTGTGTGTTACACCTCTCCAGGGACGCCCAACTCGGGAGTGGGATGCTGTAGACCTTGTCTGGGCGTTGGGAGGCCTCGTCTTGCGGATCTACAAACTCGGTATCGTATATTGATGAGTAAGGGGAAGGAGATGCAGTTACGCGAATGATACCTTCGTTTAGGACTGCTTTCAAGCATTGGTGGTAGGTAGAAGCGACGACTTTGTTCTCGTGCAGCCAAGGCCTTCCTAGTATCATGTGGTACTCCGGCTCTTTCTCGATCACGTGGAACTTAGTCTTCGTGTGGATAGGCCCGACCTTCAACTCCAAGCTGATGTGTCCATATGTACTTGTCTTGTTCCCCTCGAAGTCCTTCATCATGATAGGGTGATAAACTACCTGCTGTTTAGGGATCTTTGCAATTCTTAGGGTCTTGAGAGAGACCACGTTGGCTGCAGCTCCGGTATCAACGAGTGCTCTCTTGAACTCCGTGCCTTTGATGTGGGCGGTTACATAGAGGGCGCGGTTGTGTCCTTCTTCAGCCAGCATGTCTTTGTCGATGAAAGTGATGTCCTGTGCTTGCGCGTCGACCGTTAAGGACATTTCAGAAATCATAGGTAGAGTTGGTGTGAGATTGACTTCGAAAGCGATGCGGTTGAGGGCTTCGAATGTGTCGACACGCTGTCCTTTCGAAAAGTGGAGAGTCTCGAATAGTCTTTCGATGAGGAAGGTGGCCTCCTCCTTTGCAGATTTGTCGTAGGTGGTGAAGCCCCCAACGTGGATTGTTCCGTCGAATTGAGGTTCTTGCGCCGTCATCTCCCAGGGTAGACGCTTCTTCATGAATGACCTTCTGGGACCGAGAGAATGATCTCCCACTGTGGTCGCCAACTGTTTTTACCTGCAAAAACAAGTGTACCGTCTCTGGGTACTTTCGTAGTGCTCGGAGATCAAAGTCGAACAAGGCAAGCCTAAACCACGGATGGCCGTTCCCACCTTGCTTCGGTCACAGAGAGGATAGAGGTTGGTCTAGGGAGGGAAACAGCGAAGAAACTTGAGATCAGGTTGAAGGTGAGTTTTTGGGTGTTTGAGTTCAAGATTTCTGTCGTGAAGTCGACTAGAAATCTCCAAGGCTAGAACGAGTTTAGATTCTCAGGTGTTTTTCTCTGAGGCTCTGTGTATTTTCTCGGTGTTCTGAACGTTCTTGATTGTTCTGCCTTGGAAGATAGAGGAAGCCTCTATTTATAGTTTGAACTCACCCTGATCTCTCGACAGAGATGGTGGACGTCGTGGAGGAATGGAGGAGTGGAGGACATGCGTTGGTTTCCGTAACTGCCTGAGTCGTGTGAAACATGTCCACTCGCGCCATCTTCCCTTAACTTCCCACTATCTCCATCAGTTTCTCTCAACTGCCGTAGACCACCAGACCAATACCCCTAAAGTTATCCCCCCGTGTGATGTTTTGATGTCTCGAGCGAGTGATATGCAGACATTGCATAGTTGAGTTGAGTGGAGTTGTATGACTAAGTGTTGCGTAGTTGCTTTGAACCAGGAAGCATTGCGTAGCTATGGCCATGATTTTGGCCAAGGGTAGGTATGGCGCAATGGCCTTTTGGCCACAGAACAATCTTGTGGAGCCATGAATATGGCGCCATGGCCTCTTGGCCAATGACTAGTCTTGTGGCGCCATGAATATGGCGCCATGGCCTCTTGGCCAATGACTAGTCTTGTGGCGCCATGAATATGGCGCCATGGCCTTTGGCCAACGACTAATTTTGTGGCGCCATGAATATGGCGCCATGGCCTTTTGGCCAATGACTAGTCTTGTGGCGCCATGAGTATGGCGCCATGGCCTTTGGCCAACGACTAATTTTGTGGCGCCATGACCTCTTGGCCAATGACTAGTCTTGTGGCGCCATGAATATGGCGCCATGGCCTTTTGGCCAATGACTAATTTTGTGGCGCCATGAATATGGCGCCATGGCCCATGGCCTTTTAGGCCAAGGCATAATCCTTGCGGCGCCATGAATATGGCGCCATGGCTATGGCATCTGGCCAAGCTTAACTTTGTGGCATCTTGTGCCTTAGTCGTGGCGTGCGTGTTTTCGCTACAACCTGTTTTGAAGTCATGGCATGCTTATCCATGGTGTGCTAGACCACCCTGAATTTGGGATTGGGTCTGTTTAGGCCTTTTTAGGCTGGTGTATGCTTCTCAGAGAGCTCTGGACCGGCCAGGAGCTTCGATATTTCTGAGGTTTGCATTAAGACTCGTGTATTGAGTCGTATTTTAAGAGGAAATCCATGAGGATACGTCTCTGTTGATCTTTCACCGTGTACCATCAAGCGAGGTCTGGCTCTGAGCTGATCGATGGGTTTAATATGTTGGTGAGATCATTGATACCGCTCTATGACATTACCCTCCCCACCGGAGTTATAAGAGAGAGTTCATAGAGGATTTAGCTTCACGGAATGGATTGCACCCCGAGCTATAGAGATGAGCCTGAATAGGCGACTGTCTTTAGTAAGACATGGTTTCGAGAGTGTTTTGACAATTTTGTCCCTCTCTCATTTCTCACCATCTACAACAGTTAGACCATACGTTAAAAATTAGGTTGCAAAGCCAGTATTGCTGACACAAGCCTTTGACAGCGGTCAAGCAACTCCTAGGCCTGTAAAGGACGTCAGCTGGGGGAATCAAGTGCGTGACGATCTGTGGGGATCTAGAGACGTAAGGAGTGCGACAGTAGACAATTCGCTTGGAGGGCTTGAGTTGGTCTCTGCTACATCCCAGACCGAAGTCTTATAGTAGGCTAGTGTTTGTAGTCAGTTTGTACTGGGCGGTGTTCAATCTGGACGAGGTCCCGAGGTTTTTCTGCAAGGCAGTTTCCTCGTAAAAAAAATCTCTGGTGTCTTGCGTGCTTTTACTTTCCGCATTATATCTCTGATAATATAATTAAAGCACCAAGTAGTACGTTATCCAATAAATGTAGAGTTTAACTCCAAAGTCCCAACTTTGTCGAGTTGATCCCCAAGATCACAACTCCAGTTATTAGAGTTTGGATATTGATTTTTGAGATCGTCCAAACTTATACCATAAGACTCACGAGCCAAAACGAAAAGTTGGTAGTATTTCTGTACCCCTCCTTTTTCAGTTTTATTTATCCCGTGGATTTTATAATACTAGACACCGAACCTGTAGCAGACCCCAGTGGACAGATTCCTATTATATTAGGAAGACCTTTCTTTGCAACCATAAATTGTAGGAGTGGAATTATGGAACTTACCTTTGGTAGTTGGAAAATGGAAGTTAATATTTTTAATGCTTCATGTGCTCCCCATGATCCTGATTATGATTCCGTTTGCATGATAGATGAGATAGTTCATGATGTTTTTCAGGTGAATTGTCTAGAAGATCAATTAGAGGCTTGCTTAGCTCACTTTGGGTAGGATTTTGATGATGATAGTGCTATTAGTGAATTCAATGCCTTGTTAGACTCCACACCGCTGTTAGACACTAGTAGATGGAAGCCCAGAGTAGAACCTCTTATTCTGCCTGAGTCTCAACTAGCTCCATCAGTTGAGAAAGCTCCAAAATTGAACCTTAAGCCATTGCCCGATACTCTTAAGTATGTTTACTTAGGTCCATCAGATACTTTACCTGTTATTATTGCTTCTAACCTTACTTTAGAACAGGAAAACAAGTTGATAGATGTCCTTAGAGAACATAAGACGGCGATAGGTTGGTCAATTGCAGATTTGAAAGGTATTAGTCCTAGCGATTGTATGCACCACATTTACTTAGAAGAGAATTCTAAGACATCTATAGAAATGCAACGTAGGTTAAATCCTCACATGAAAGAGGTTGTTAGAGAAGAAATCCTGAAACTGTTAGATGCGGGTATTATATACCCGATATCTGATAGTACTTGGGTCAGCCCTGTTCAAGTTGTACCCAAGAAATCAGGAATCACCGTAGTCAACTAATTGATCTCCACTCGGCAGACCACTGGGTGGCGAGTATGTATTGACTATAGGAAACTGAACACGGTCACGAGGAAAGATCATTTTCCTCTCCCATTCATTGATCAGATGCTTGAGAGGTTAGCCGGTCATAGTCATTACTGTTTCTTAAAAGGTTACTCCGGATACAACCAAATCCCCATAGCTCCTGAAGACCAAGAGAAAACTACTTTCACTTGTCCCTTTGGTACATTTGCTTATCGACGTATGCCTTTTGGGTTGTGTAATGCACCCGCTATTTTTCAGCGTTGTATGTTGAGCATATTTTCTGACATGGTTGAACGGTTTATTGAAGTCTTTATGGATGATTTTTCTGTTTTTGGTTCCTCTTTTGATGAGTGTCTCCAACATCTAACTCTTGTTTTAGTAAGATGCAGGGAGAAGAATTTGGTCTTGAATTGGGAGAAAAAGCAACTTTATGGTGCAATCAGGTATTGTATTGGGACACCTTGTCTCGTCCAAGGGAATAGAAGTTGACAAAGCCAAGGTTGATTTGATTTCTAACTTGAAACCTCCACGTAGTGTTAGAGAAGTTAGATCATTCTTAGGCCATGCAGGATTTTATCGACGTTTCATAAAAGATTTTAGTAAGATTTCACGTCCCTTATGCAATCTGTTAGCTAAGGACACTACTTTTATTTTTGATGACACTTGTATTGCAGCTTTTGAGAAGCTGAAATCTTTGTTAACTACTGCCCCTGTGATGCAACCGCCGAATTGGAGTCTTCCATTTGAGATTATGTGTGACGCCTCCGATTATGCGGTTGGAGTTGTTTTAGGTCAGCGTAGGGATAGAGCTCCTTATGTTATTTACTATGCTAGTAAGACCTTGAATGATGCACAATTGAACTACACCACTACTGAAAAAGAACTTTTGTCGATTGTGTTTGCTGTAGAAAAATTTAGACCTTACTTATTAGGGTCTAAGATCATCATATTCTTTGATCATGTTGCGTTGAAGTACTTTCTCTCAAAAAAGGATGCTAAACCTAGACTGATTAGATGGATTCTATTGCTACAGGAATTTGATTTAGATATTCGGAATAAGAAGGGTTCCGAAAATGTAGTAGCAGATCACCTTTCGAGGATTGTTTTAGAGTGTTCTAATGATGTTTCCCCGTTGCGTGGAACATTCCCCGATGAACACTTGTTTGTTGTCTCTAGTTTGCCTTGGTATGCTGATATTGTTAATTATCTTGCTATTGGTGAATTACCTTGTTATGTTCTCACATAACAATTTAACAATCAATAGTAAGTAACCTCTTGAATCACAAGGATTCAAGCCTAATTTCTAAGCTACAAGAGCAAAGAACCTGAAAAGAACAAATGTTCTGTATTTTGATTAAAATTGGATTAGTTTCTCATTACAGACTTGGGGCTTATAAAGCCAGACAACCTTATCCTCACAATTGATAACCACACCCCCTACTAGGCTAAGTAGCACCCAAGTACAAATAATAATAAAGATAGACATAATAATAGATAAGGGCACCCCTCTCCTATACTGGGTACATGACATTCCACTCTCCTTGAAAACATCCTTGTCCTCAAGGATGAGAATCAAATGAAGCTTTAAATGGAGCGTCGTCGCCTGCTGCACATGGAGAAGCATGAAGAAGTCTGGACTAAGGCCTATTCTAACTGGTAGACTACTTGGGCTGCTGCTCCTAGTGTATATGTCAAGCCCAGTAGAATTGACTTCAGTAAGTAGCCTTATGAGGTCCAACAATTTAATCTCAAAACCAGGCCCAAATTTCCATTGATTTCCTTCCTGCATACAACAATGCCTATTCATGGTTGTGCTTGTCTCTGTTTGTGTGGCTTTATGACTGCTTCTGTGAGTTTCAGATGGCTTGCAAGTTTGAACAGGTAGAGCCACTGAGAGACTGCTGAGGAATAGCTTGTAAGCCACAACCTTACCCTGGAAATGACTGCTTGAGCAGCCATGATTCTCCTTCCTATGATGTGTCAGACTCCACGCATATATGTAATCCAGATGGGAGTATTGAGTGGAAATGAAACAGAACTCCGGCAAATGTTTATGCAGCATCCCACCTTCATGTCTTTCCTCCAATTCAGCACCATAATTTGTTTCTCCCTTCCTTACCCATTGGAACCTTAAGGTATTCTTGGTGATGCTACCCACTGCTGGAAACACAGTAGTTGCAGGAACTTGATTCACTCCCTCGCCAGGATTCTTCCCTTGCAGTTCAATGAAACTGCAGCAACACCAACTCCAACAGCACATAGTGAAGATAGGAAGTTCCAACTCAACCACACCTCAAGCATTCTCACAACCGTATTCTGAATCTTAGTGAACAGGGATTGAGTTTCCACCATTCTCTCATAGAATCTCAGCTTGACATGACCCCATATTGTGTGATAATTCCAAGACAACCATTGGATATAAGAAAAATAAACATGCTGCACATAACACAAGGAGCACATAACTAATATGGAAGAATTGGAGTATACTTTGCTTGCTCTCCCTCGGCTGGTAAGACTTCTATAGTTCACAGCATTTAAGAGATACGGCAGACCAACCAAGCTAACAGAGTAGTCATGCCTTACTGACGCATAATCTGGTTTAACTCCCATGGAGTTGGTTCCATAGCACCTGACTGAACTGGAGTTTACGACTGAGGTGAAAGTCATAATGATCAAGATGGCATTTCCTGCACCCCTTAACCTTGAGTATAACTGCCTGAACTTCCACCACAGATAAGCCAGCCATAGAGTAGGAGCATCCAACATTTTAGCCCTCTTAAAAATATCCTTGTCCTCAAGGATAAGAAGAGAATGCACAACAAAAGTCCATGAAACTGTAGCAGTTGCCAAGAATCTGGTACTCACAGGATTAGGAGTGTCATCACTCTGAAATGGTTTCTTGAGCTCCATTTTCTCAGCTCCAATGGCAGAACAACCATGCACTTCAGAGTTAGGCCTTGCACTCTTTGACTTCTCTAGTGCAGTTCCAACTGTAACTACCTTGATCCGATGCCAATGACATTCATTCCCTTCCACAGTTATACTTGTTCCCACACTTCGTAAACTCAACAAGAACCAAGTGGTTTTCCATTCGGAAGAGACCAACAGTTGTAGAATACTTGGAGGATTCCTGAACCTTAGAATAATTCCCACTCTCCCTAAATCTGGAGGGAATAACTTGTATGCCAACCTCCAAGATTCAGTGTAGATCTTCTTCATATATGTGGATGCCTTTGATGCAATTCTCACCCTCCAAGGAACCACACACTGTCATTCATAAGGTACAGCTATAATGCTAAGGCTCCAGCTCATTTTATACTTGAGAATGGATGCAATTTGCTTGTACCTTTCAGATGCACACAACAGAGAAGTCCTATGCTGCCATTTTGATTTAAGGCACTCCACTGTGATGAGACCATAAACCACTGATGTGAATTCCACCTTGATCAAGCTGACATTTCCTGCATCCCATAACTTGAGCTTACAGCCCAAGTTCCTTCTTCCCCAAACTCCCACAACTGACTTGCTTAGCCCCAGCAGTTCTGTCATCCTGTTTGAAACCCCTGCTGGTAATGTAGATTTAGCTGCAGTGTCGAGGTTACAGCTCATTTCATGTCTGAGAGTCGTTATCATCAGTTTCCTGTAAACTTCATATTCATCTGTACTTTAGGTTCACAACCCCAATCAATGTTAGAGCGCAAAACAGATGATGAACTCACAATGACCCTACCAATAAACCTCACATCCACTGACCCTATAGAAACCAACTGGAATTTTCCCCTCACAAAGCCCACACAGCTCAACATAGTTGGAATTAGAAGCACAGTGAACATGAGCGGAATTCCCACCAACCTTAAAAATATCCCTATCCAGCCAAAGCACCAATCATCACTAACACAACCCTGAGAGTTGAATGAACCAGGAAGCTTCACTGAACTAACATGGATGCAGTAATGAAATATGATCTTAATCCCTTGTGCACACCAGAATTCCGCATCTCTACTGAAGTCGCACCCAATACTGATCTGCAGTTTATCAAACTCTTTGTACGCCATTTCCACAATCCAAGTGCTACCACCAGGTCTATCGCCAGTTGCAACAAAAGGAAACACATCTGAATATGCAGATAACAACTCCAGCTTGTACTCATGTTTCAAAACAAACACATAAACAGATTTCCCATTGTACTTCTCCACTAAAATGGACCCATCAGATTTCTCTCCCCGATCAAATATCTTCAAGTTATTGAGTTTCTCACCATCACCCATGCCACCAGTTTTAAGCAATACCAATAGGAACGAGCCTTCACAACAATCTTCCAGTCCCCTACTCAGTGTACTGTAGGTTGTTATACTTAGGTGAGATGGAAAGTGGCAGAATATCCACTCAGTCATTTTTCCTCTATCAAATAACAAGCGTCCACAGATAAAATTGCTACTACAATCATCCAGCAAAAGAAGCAATTGGTGTTTATCGTCACTTTTACTCACAAAACTCAAGTTAAGCATTTTTACAAACACCTGCACCGCAGTACTGGAAACCACACCATTAGCAATTGAATCTTTATAACCTAAACCCGACCAACACCCATCTTCAAAAATTCCATCCTGGATGCTTTCTTCAGAGAATTTATCAAAAATAAACCAAAACCAAGATTCACACATAGGTAAACGAAAATTTCTTGCAATAAGTTTGAATTTCCTACCACGGTCGAATATACCACGAGACGAATTGAGCATACTGGTGAAGCATTCACCTAATTTGACGCTATTCTTCCTGTAAAAATTGGTACCAACAACTGAATCATCTTGTTCTTCAACAACAGCAGAAGGCGAACTCCAAGCCTTATTTGAAGACTTATCTTCAACGAAGAAGAACGATGGAATGAGCAGTTCAAAATCTTCTGTTGGTTCTTCAGATAACTGCTGAGGAATCGATCTCGTACTCTTGATGAAAAGGATGAGTTTCAATCTCATCTGAGCTTCCTTCATTAGCCTTCCGAACTTCTGAAGATAGTACTCTCGAGTTGGGGAGTGATTTTCTTCAAAATGAAGGCGATACAAGGAGCAAAATCTGTCTCGTTGCTCTCTTGTTTTCCCTTCTTCCTTCAGAGCTTTCAACTGCAGCGGCGTAGCTTCTTCGATTTGAGGAGGGGTAATTACTAACTCAATAGGGCTTAAGACATCAGTAGAATCAAGCTTTTCATTCATAACCACAGAAATAATAGATTTAACTTCCATAGTTAAGGTCTGATTCAGATTTTGATTTTGAGAAATTTCTTCCAGCTGACCTTCTTGTACTCTAATCCCACGATTATTCTTCATTCGCTCATCGAAACCCCTCAGAGTCCTCTCAGACATTTCACCTAGTTGACTTATCATCTGTTCACATAATTTCATAGCAGCGATATAGTCTATCGATCCATCCATGATTTCTCAGGATGAAACGGCTCTGATGCCAAATGTTATGTTCTCACATAACAATTTAACAATCAGTAGTAAGTAACCTCTTGAATCACAAGGATTCAAGCCTAATTTCTAAGCTACAAGAGCAAAGAACCTGAAAAGAACAAATGTTCTGTATTTTGATTAAAATTGGATTAGTTTCTCATTACAGACTCGGGGCTTATAAAGCCAGACAACCTTATCCTCACAATTGATAACCACACCCCCTACTAGGCTAAGTAGCACCCAAGTACAAATAATAATAAAGATAGACATAATAATAGATAAGGGCACCCCTCTCCTATACTGGGTACATGACATACCTTCATATTGGTCGAAACAGGATAGGTCCAAGTTCTTAGCAGAGGTTAGACATTTCTTTTGGGATGATCCATATCTGTTTAAGTATTGTCCTGATCAGATTATTCGCAGGTGTATTCCTGATGATGAGATTACGAGTGTGATAACTTTTTGTCATTCTTATGCATGTGGAGGCCATTTCAGTTCGAAGAAAACTGTTGCTAAAATTCTTCAATGTGGTTTTTATTGGCCTACTATGTTTCGTGATACTCACCAGTTTTGCTCGAGTTGTGACAGGTGCCAAAGGTTGGGGAGGATTACTCGGCGCAATATGATGCCGCTGAATCCTGTGCTGATAGTTGAAATATTTGACGTATGGGGGATTGACTTCATGGGACCATTCCCTACTTCTTACGGTAATGTATACATTCTGTTAGCAGTTGATTATGTGTCCAAATGGGTAGAAGCCATTCCCACCAAGACGAATGATCGCTACGTTGTGATTAAATTCGTTAGAGAACATATATTTTCTCGATTTGGTACCCCGAGAGCCATTATTAGTGATGGAGGATCTCATTTTTGCAATAGGTCTTTCAAAGCACTTCTTAGTAAGTACTCGATCACTCATAAAGTCTCTACACCTTATCACCCTCAGACTTGTGGTCAAGTCGAAGTTTCTAATAGGCAAATTAAGCAAATACTTGAGAAAACAGTGAATCCTAATCGTAAGGATTGGTCTGCACGATTATTGGATGCACTTTGGGCATACATGACTGCTTATAAGACTCCCATTGGCATGTCTCCTTATAGACTTGTCTATGGTAAGGCTTGCCATTTACCGGTTGAGTTATAACATAAAGCCTATTGGGCAATTAAGGCCTTTAATTGTGACTTGTCTATAGCGGGGAGTCACCGTAAGCTTCAACTCAATGAGTTGGAAGAACTTAGGAATGATGCATATGAAAATGCTAAACTTTACAAAGAGAAAACTAAGAAATTTCATGACAACTCGATTAGTCGTAAGTCATTTGAAGTAGGGCAAAAAATTCTCGTGTATAATTTTAGATTGCATTTATTTCCTGGTAAGCTAAGATCTCGTTGGACAGGCCCATATTATGTTTAAGGAAGTGTTCTCTCATGGAGCACTAGAACTTGGGAATCGAGAAACCGGTAATGTCTTTAAGGTGAATGGACAAAGAGTTAAACCATGTTTAGAACTTATAAGTGCCGAGGTAGAAACTGTCCACCTTGAGGATCCGGTATATGAGGACTAAACACGATTGCATGTTTGTATGTTGTATTTTATTGTATTTTTGTTCTTTCTTTTGTTGTTTTGTTTGTTCTTTTTGTAGAGATACAAGGACTGTGCTTAATGGGAGTCAACCCATTCGATTTCGCTTTGTGGGATTCAACTCATCCAATCTTGCTTCATGGGAGTCAACCCACTCGATTATGCTTCATGGGAGTCAACCCATCAGATTCATATTATATTCTCAGTTTTTCTTTTGTTTTATGTTTTATTGCATATCATTGTAGGATAGCTTATTAGTCTTGACTGAAATTGGATGATTCAATTACATTGAGGACAATGTAACATTCAAGTGTGGGGGTATGGGTTTTCCGAAAATTGGTGTCAATTTTTTTTCTTCATATTTTTACTCTAAAATTCGAGAAACTTGTGAATTATTGAGGACGAACACTGACCATTCTAAGTAGATGGAAACGTTAAACTCTTCAACTATAAGAATTGGTGGGCCCACGAATGGTTATTCATGTTTGAACGCATAACTCAGGTGTTAGAAATAGCATGATGATCTCTTCTCTATTAGGAACTTTATGTAACTATGCCTCGGAATAAGTCGTAACCATGTTGCTTTCTTTTTAATTTTGCATTTTTGTCCCGAACTAACTTGGTGGGGCCTATAATCGACTTGTTATCGCCGCTAAGATGATGGTTTTGAGATACTTAAAAGGAAAAAAAAAATGAAAAAATTGAAGAAAAACGAAAAAATAAGACCGACCAATTGACCTACCGGATTCAACCTGCTGGGACCCTTGTATATACCAGTGGGTTGATATGTAATTATGAATAAAGACCAACCAGATCAGTCACTGGTGCACTGTAATATATCAGTGGTTGATGTAGATTTGGAAGACCGCTCGACCCTTGTACATACCGGCTAAAATTAATATTAAAGTTCAAACAAGTATCTCACTCCATATGATTCACTCAGGCACTGATTTTCAGACATATGTGGGAAACACCAGCCACTTTTATAGCATACCGCACCATCACTATTCCATTCATCTTCTATAATCTACCATCAGTAATTTGAGTTGATAAATTCCGGGCATTTTAGCAATGATTGTACGAAACAGTTTAGAGATCATCTGAGTAGAGTTGTGAATCCTATATGAATATCCATGGATACAGAAGGCTGAATGATTCCTATATCTGAAGAGCTACCGCATGCCAACTAAGTAGGTTGTTTAGTGTCTTTCCTTAATCATTCACAAGTAGCTAAGATTTGGAGTCAGGTTTTGTGGGTATACCTCTAGTTAAGTAAGCCCTCACGAGACAAAACTCGTCCTTTGTAGACGTACAGAGGTTCAACGGCATGTTGCATGTGCTAAGTGCAGCCGTGATTCCTGCGACAGTGAGTTAGGATTTTATTTTCTTTTATTTTGTTATTTTTGTTTTCTCGGGACTAGCAAAGTCTAAGAGTGGGGGTATTTGATAGGTGTCTAAAACACCTCTCTAAAGTATTTATTGATTACACTTTCTTTGCTATTTTTGTTGTATTAGTTGTATTTTACGCTTTGTTTGCGTTTTGTAGCTATTTTGGAGTCTTATCGAATAAAGGAAAAAAAAGTTATCAAATTGGCGCTAAGGGGCAGCCAGCTGAGGAGCCACTACAGGCAGTCACACATAGTACAAAGGGGCAGCTCAATTTACTGGAGCACTCGTGCACTAAAGATCAGGGCAGCCAGCTGTTAAAGGAAATGAACGACTGAAGGCAAACGCGAACCTGGATAGGGACTGCCTATTTTTCTTGGTCAAAATCATATGCGGTTTTGGATTTCTACTCAGATCCAGTATAGTTCTTTCACTAAACTCGCCGCTGCTACACCTCTCTATACCATCGGTGAGCCATGATTTTGCTAGTGATTGCCAATTATGCCAAGAGGATTTCGAAGTCAAAAAGAACTAGGATTGGGGTACCAGTTCATGTGAAGTCTCAATGGATGGTAACCGAGATAGAAGAGAAAGAAGCCAAGACTGTTGTCACTGATCTCTGCTGCAGCACGGAGGAGATTAATAGTTGTTTTGAAGCTCAGGAAGACAAAGAAGAACATGAGAGGCTAATTGGGTTTTCTATGCTATTGGGTTTATTTCACATCGACAAAACAAGGAGAACAAAGTGTTGCTGTTGGTGTTGGTGCTGGATGGAGTCTACTGAATTGATTGGAATATGAATGTTGGGTTCTGTGTTGTGTGTGTGTGATGATTCAGTGCAGGGAGGAGCTATGATGAGCTTAAAAGAACACTAATGGTGCTTACAACTACAACACCAGGATTGTGTACATCACCTGTTTGATGAAACGCCTGAATGGAGCTGTAATAACAGGGAGAAATTGAAGGTTTGCTGCGGTATGGTGCTGGTGTTAGGAATTTTTTTAAAAGATGTGAATGCGTTTAAGTGGCAGAGTTATGAGATGGGTTAAGGTTGGATTAAAGATTTGGAGCTGGGAGGATCAATTTTGAGAGGGAGAAGATGATGGGTCTACCATGGTCTGGTGGAAGCTGTTTGGGCTGATTCGAAGGGTTGATAGCATGAAGATGGTGCTGGTGCAGTAGACTGCCAATGCTTGTTGCAAGCTTTATACTACTACATACGAGTCTGTTGTGATGTGAGCTCAAGTTAATGGTGGTTGTGGTGGCCAAGCTGCCGTGGAATTTGCATAAGGCAGAGAATGCAGGAACAGATCAGGTGGAGAAGATTTGGGTCATAAAATCCGGAAGGAAACAACTAATATTGAGCAACAAAATAGCAACAACAGGTCATCTTGGTGTCGTGGATTCTGTACTATAAGAATATAGATGGTGATGTGGATTGAGATATGGGCTTTGGTTCACAGGAGTCCGGTAGACGAGTTTATGACGGTGTTCTCTTTAGGGTGCTGATTTCCAGGGGCAGGGTTTGATTGATATAAAAGAGGCACATAAGACATCAGGAGGATCAACGGCTTTCTACCTTTTCTTGTTTAAGCCTTTGTTTCATATTTTTGGGTTCTTTGGACGCGGAAGAAAAGCTGCATCTGGACGGAAAAGAATAGCTGCTGTTGTGGAGGGAATAACCTGGAGAAACTTCAAAACAACATAAAGGTTTCTCATGTTTACTATTGTCTTCTTAATATTTATTTTTGTTTTCAATAAAACCATGTCTTGCTAAACATCTAGTTAAGGTGAAAGGATGAATTTGTAGGGCTATATGACTCATGTTTTCTAATAAGGGTTCAAAACTAAAAGCTTAATTCAATGTTTGTGTTTCTCATATATTTGGGTTGATTGTTTGAAGAGTTTTTCATGTCTCATGCCTTGTATGTTTCATTGTTGAAGTCTAGAATAAAAACCCATTGTTAACCTTGGTGTTATCGATTTATGAATATCTTTAGTGTTAGGGCATTGTCCGGTCAAACCCACTAGCGTTGGTATGTCAAGCTAGTTTTCAGT
>JAJJMA010125833.1:0-13456 GCA_023529015.1 Papaver nudicaule | reverse complement strand
CGGAGAACAACCTTATGTAGCACACACACCAGCAGGGATGATTTGTTATGCTACATGTATGCTTATTTATAGTGATGGTTGTTTAAGGATAAAGCTAAGACTCCTTGTGCAACAAGTTAGCTAGTGACCGTGTAAACACGCCCCGTTACTTAACTTGCACACAATGAATCTAGTCTCCTTTCTATTGTAGAAACCAAGTAGTGTTTATCTAACAAGAGTTTGATAGATTATAACTACCTCATTTAAGAGTTTTGGTTTCATAACAATTGTGAAAGGATAACCTTATCCTTTGACTAGAAGATATTACAAAACTTATCTCTTAAGAAAGATAATGTAGAAAAACTCTAATCAGGACGGACCACAACACAGGTGTGAAGGTGGACCATCGTAGCCAGGAGATGGACCTCAGAAACACGACAGGAAACCCTAATCGTAAATCCCGAGGTGGCGGTTCGCGAACCCCAACACTTTTGAAAAGCGTTCCCGAAAGTTCCAGAAGATTCCAGAAGCTTCCTACTCCCTTTCCCGAATTCAGCTTTTAGCCACGCTTTTCAGTTTCAATGAATCACTCATAACTTCTTCGTTTTACAACGGAATGAAGTGATTCTTGAAGCGTTGAATTCGTATTTCCATTCACTATAACATGGAGACCTACTCAAAGGTCAAAGGTTGCCCTCACTATGATCATATGGACCAAATCTCCTCGGGTTAATATACAATGATGTAATTTCACCGTCATAAGCATTGTTCCACATAGTGAGTTCATTACTTCGATAGATAGAGATAAGAATAACAAGAGTTCAAGGAAAATTCAATCTTTACTAACCTTTGTTGATGAAGTCCTTGATGATGTCTTCGTGTGTTCTCCATCTTCATCTTCAAAGGGTGGAGATCGACTTTAAACTCTACTACCTCTATCCTAACCCGAAGTAAACCTTGAGTAGGCTAAATCAAGAATTGTGTTTTGACACCTAAAACTGACAACTAGCTTGACATACCAACGCTAGTGGGTTTGACCGGACAATGTCCTAACACTAACAAATACAAGATCGAAACAAGGCTACATGCAACACTTGCCGATTAAAACAAAATACAAACCAGAAACAACTACAAATACCAAAAAAAAAAAAAAAAAAACAAAAAACAAACAAACAAACAAACAAACAGGTTGTATCCAATTGCAAATGAGAGTACTTAAAGAGTAGTTCTCAAATATTATTGTATGCCTAACCCAATTGAAAAGTATACAATTTGACGACGGTCTTCATCCCATTTTAGGAGCACACTTTTCTAAGAAGAAAAAAAACAAAATGGTTGGAATTCTGAGAAAAACCATTCTTCCTCCGTTTAATCGGGTTTTATTCATCTTTAATTTTTTCTTGTCAGATTTCTCGGTATTGTACTTTTATAATATATTCTTTTTCTTTGTATTCCATTATTATCGATCATTAACCTCGAATTGCATTAATGATGAAGTTCCTTGATAATGAAAAATAAATCCCATAAACATATAACTACTTGATTCCAATTTCTTTTTGCATATCTAGACAAACAATTATTTGTTTTTCTCCAAATTATCCATCGAAATGTGAAAGGCAAGAATCCCAGAAGAAAAATAAAATTATACTATTATATACGATGTTAATATGTTACATAACTGAAAAACTATAAAATAATAGTAACACTTTTCAAAGGATAAACACATCTTCTACTAGTTTAGTTCACAAAACCCCCCACTCCCCGATTGCCGATTTTTGCTTTACAGAGGAAGAAAAGTTCTTACGGGAGAAAAGAAATGTTGATCTAACGATCCAGATCTATCCATACACAAAATGTTTCCTCTCATAAGAATTTTGTATCATCTCTATAGCAAAGCTCCTGATTGCCAAAGAAGCTCATAACTCAAGTTCCCGTATCTACCCAAATGGATTTCCTCCATTATAATTTGAAGTTGTAGGCTGACCATATGTACTAGGAAAATGATGTTGCCCTTCATTTAATGTGCCAAGATTAGATTCTCCAACACCAAAGCGTCCAATTTCTTGATGCCTATTATTTGTAAAATTAAATTATGAATGCGCAAAAATAAAACAACAAATGTTTAACCGTGGTCTTAATTTATATCAAAATTAAAAAAAAAAAATCTATAAACACTTTGCACATAAGAAATGGATAGAAAAAAACAATGGATAGAAAATTACCCTGAAGATTGCATGTTATATGGTATTTGTTGCCCAACGTATGCACCTAAAATTGAAACACATCGTTAGAAAATTGTTAAAGACAATCTAAGAGTACCCACAGTCGAAACAAAATCCAAGTAAAATTTACCTGTAGGTATTGAAGTAGGATAAGATGGCAATGACTCTTTATATCCATAAGTTGAAGTTTGAGGAACCGTCCAATTATGTGAAGGGGGTCCAAGACTAGAGGTACGCAATAACCCTGGATTGTTTTCAGTTTGTGGTAATGTTCCTTGTAGTGCCAAGGTTGGAAACTATAACAAAGAAAGTACTTAGTAAATAGTAAGAAATGTAGAGAAAACACTTAGTAAATAGTAAAATTTGAATTTAACAAATGTGGAGTTTTCGTACCAAGGGTGCATGAACCAAGGTTGGCTCAGTGTTCACATCAAATGGATTCACGGACTTTGATTGCTGGGGAAAATACGTCGTTGGCTGTCAAAGAAAACCCATAGCAATTAAAACCGAAATCGTTTGAAACAACTATCCATTTTAGTATAGATACACGTACTGTCAAATGTTGCATTCCAAAACGCAAGCTACCAGACGAGCATGTTTGCCAACCATGAGGTTGTACAGAAACCGGTGAATACGTTGCAGCAAAAAGATCCTGCAAATTATCACTTTTTCAAAAACTGTATGTGTATTCGTAAGGTGATCTCATTGAGTAATATGGTTGAGATTGTAGATGAATGTACCACTGGAAGCTCCCCTCTATCGGTAGATGGTTGAGATTTTTGTATGGTTTGATTACTCAGATGCCCATGAGATGGATGCTCATTACTACTGGTGAGAGTTCCCTGTGCGTTTTGTGATAGTGAAACATTCGAGGCCTGCAAAAAAGCACAGTAAAAGATAATGTAAATAAAAAGTCATGAAACATTTGTAGCCTGTTTGGATACAGAAGTGCTTTTGACTTCTGCTTCTCCAGAAGCAGAAGTCAATTCCAGAAGTCAGAAGCAAAAATGATTTGTTTCTCAGAAAAAGTAACTTTTCTGTTTTCAAAAGTCATTCTGAAATTATGTTGCCAAACTAACTTCTGACTTTTTTACTTCTAGAAGTTGAAAAGTTACTACTTGATGTGTATTCAAACATGCAATTGGTGACTGCGCAAACAGATTCATGATTTATACCTGATTTATTGGGGTCCAACCAAGTGATGGATTGAATTCTGAATCAGCAGAACTGATTACATTATGTAAAGGTGCAACTGTAGGAGTTGATATTTGAGAGAATATATTTTCAAGTGTATTTCCTGTTGAAGAATCTTGCGCAGGTTGATTGCAAAAATCTAGAGAAGCACCCCAATTATCACCATTGACAGATGGATTTGGAACCGATTTTACGGTAGGTTGACCATGTTGGGAATTTACAGGTTGTGCAGCTACATCAGGAGGTTGAGGATCAACGTCAAAGTCGATTAAGCTCCCCAAACTCTCAATTTTCTGTTCGACGTCTGGTTTCACATTGTTGGTTCCAACATTATTTGTAGGTGCAGCAGTCCTCTGCATTTAGAACTCTCTGAAGCATAAGTATGTTATTACATCTTAGAGAATTATAAGGAAATAAAAAACTTGGAGGGAAGCATACGATGGATAAAGACACTGCCCCAAGATTGTGTTCATAGAACAATAAAGTCCCACCTGCAACACTGACGAACCTGGATTCTTCTGGCTACCGTTTGCTTTAGGACTTTCATCGACACGTAAAGGTGGAACATCTTCTCCCAAGATATCTCTGACAGAACGTACCACAGGCAGATTTGACATATCGAGGCTTCCGTGTCTTTCCCCTATCTTGGAGTCATGAGGGGGCTTGCCTATTTCATATCTCCTTCTACCTCCAAATCTATCTTCTCGAACCCTATCGTCTACTACCTCAAACCGAGTAACATTTTTCCTTGGACTCTGTCGGACTTCTCGCAGGTAACCTGAGTCCCTTCTTTCACCTCCATTGTTGTATTTATATGTGTTTCTATCATCATTCTGTCCGGTAGAGCTAGATCTTATAAAATGATGTCTAAATGTATTCTCGTATGCAGTTGTCCATGATCCATTGCGACTATTTCGCAATGCATCTCTAACATCTGAAGGATCTAGTTTAGTGTCCTTGACGTGACAAATAGAAAATGAAAAATGTATAAGAAAAGATATAAGAACTAGCCAGTGGCAACGTAAATATGGACAAATGCCGAAAAATCAACAATATACTTAAGAAGCTTAAACATACCATTTTCTTGATCCTTTGAGTCATTTCAGTACTCTTTTCACCACTATATTTTCTATCCACATATACATGCTTGATAAAATCACGAAGTCTCCGGGTGTTACTGAAATCATAAATTTTATCAATACATACATCAACTGTTAAAGGAAATAGAAAATTCAGCAAAATATAGTTCATATACTCAAAGTAATCTCGAGAATTTTTCCTCTGGTTAATCTCGCAGTTGGTTATGAATTTTCTTAAAATATGATTTCACAATCCACTTGAAACCACGTACAAAAATTCTTGACAATTAAGACTAAAAATAAAATGTAAAACCTGTTATCCGGTAGAGAATGCCGGTGTGGGTCCCACTCTTTGAAATAAATTTCTCTTGCGCGCTGCGATAATAACAAGCGAAGGAAAATTAAATTGTGGAACCTGAAAGGCTCAAGGGGACAACTGGGATTAACCAAATGAGATTCATATACGTACCTCATTTCCACCTCCCATAAGAGCATTGACTTCCTCTGAGTTGAATTTAGCCATGGATACTGATTTAACACGGTGAGTGAACTCACGACTGTAAATTTTTAGAAAAAAATACGAGTAAGTGATACATTTTGAGGTGAGGAAATCTTGTAAATATAAGCATGCATCACAGTACAATCTTGGGTTTTATAATAACAACAATGAGTATTCTGAACATTAAACACTTACTGCATCCCGCTACAGGTTGTACAAACAAATGTCCAGAAATTTGTACACACATATTGAGGACCCTGCTTTCCAGAAACACAAAAATGTTAATTAGTATAGTTTAACCGAACAATATTTATCGAGTTACTAGCAATAAAATTTGAAGATAATTCAACAACATGCTCTTGAAGACTTGAACAAAAGCTTTACACATGCTCTATGAGATTTGGTCCATGAAAAAAATCTCGAAATGAGAGAATTCTTTTTTTGGGCTATTCTTTCCTCAGGACCGAAAAGCTGGAACAATTAATGTTGGGTGGTGATATTCACGATTTATCAGTAAAAAAAAAGATTTCACGTCGAAATCTATCCCTTCTCTCGTATTTGTACGTAAAATTCATTTCATAAGTCTTGGACCAAATCATAATTTCTCATTCACTGGAGTATATGATTTCTTGTTATTTTCAGTTTTGTTTTCCAAATTTTGTCGTGTATGTATCATATGGTTAAGGTGAATAATTGCTTGAGGAAACTCATTTAATGTTTATTTTCTAGAATTCGTTCTTTTGAACAAAGTCATTCAGATTATACTATCCTCTTATCAAATTATGAAAATGAAAAACATGATTAAAAGTTGTAAATGTAAAATAAAAGAGCAAGAAATATCATTCGTACCAGACTGTTACAATTGATACATCTACGATTTGCAGGAAGTTTGAGAAGACCACGAATTATCCTTTCATTTTTCTCATCTTCTTTTAAACGATTCGCCATTGTTATTTTATTTGTTTTGCACAAATTATGCCTCTTCTGTTACTTCATTCAATAAACAAGGTAAAATGAACTCGTCTACAAATGGAGTTCAAATACTTTTGTTTATTTCAGAGAATGAAACCAAAATATTTCTCTATAATTTTTTTGTTATTTCATGAATGTTGGAAAAGAGAGAATTTTGGGTGGAGTATATCAACCACCGAAAAATCTCCAGTTTTGAAGGTGTGCAAGCTTGTTGAGAGAATGTAGTTACAAAACGATTTTCCAACAATAATAACCGAACAATGTATAAATATAAATATGATTAAATGACTATTATATCCTTATTCATTTTTTAAAGAGTGGAATATATTAGTGTTGAAAAGCACATTTATGTGGAGGAACCCACTTAAATTAAACATAAGTATTTCAATACCAGAGAAGGTTTACCGAGTTTTAAACATATACTCCGTCTGTCCCAGATTAATTGAGCTAGTTATTTTTTCATTTTAGTCTATTTTTAGCCTAAATTGAAAAACTAACTAGCTCAATTAATCTTGGACGGAGGTAGTATAACTTATATACTTTCCGTTTTGAAAAAACAAGCTTATTTTTCAATGAATTATATACATATAAACAATATGTTCATCTTGAGCTCAAAGGAGTTACCAAGTTTTTAACCACAATATAATGATCTCGTCAAAATTCTTTGCCCTGGCTCCCCGCAATATGTTATTCTATTATCTTCATATTATCCAAGCTATATAGCATATGGGGTCATTGGTCGTATAGTTGTATGATACCTCTTCTTCCCTTTGAAGCTTCCCAAGACAACAAGTGTTTTTGTGGAATTGTTTGTTCAACAGTACAAGCTTCCAAGTTCCAAGACATACTAAGTTTGTTTCATTTTTACCCTCATTTAGACACGCGGTTTGCGTTACCAGGGTATGTGGAAAGCAATACCACTTTCAATATTTCCACCCGAGCAACTATGATAAGGGGTAGACTAGCCCGCACTGCCTAAATACTTCTATACCCTCGGTCAAACATTTAATTACAAAACTAGCCTACCTCTATTAAATCGTCTGACTTTCATATAACATCGTTTTCATTGACTTTTAATTTTGAAATCAACTCTCTCTCTCTCTCTCGAACAGACCCTCATGTGCAGAAAAACCATTTCCATTACATAAGCATTGAGCAATTCGCTCAGACAAAATCAAATCAATCTGAACCTCACAGTAATAGGTTGAAATGGATATACCAAATCAGGTTAATCCTTTCATTTCCGCAGAAAATGGGAACCCTAATGGAAACCCTAATTTCGCCGTCGAAGGAGACGGTGAACAATTTCCAGATCTTGGGACCCCTACTCTGCCGGTTAAACGCACAAGGTAATTTATCAATAATACAAGAATGAAATTAGATTTATGTTTGATTTTATAGTTTGAAATTGTTAAAAATGTTGCATGTTCGATTTGAAAAGTTGGGTTTATAGTCAAATTTGTTATTTTGCGTTGGTCCATGCTTATTAAATTGTATATGTTTTTAATGTAATTTAAAATATTTGTTTGGTTTTTTATTAGTCAGATTAGCATTGGAATTAGGTTGTTCTGCATTCTAGTGTACTGAATATCCGAACGGAAGAAAAATGAAAGAAGACTTGAGGGAAACTATAGTTGTACTTCTTACAGGTTGTTTTCAGTATAAATTTCGAGGGATTTTCCAGTTCGGCTTCTTTTAGTGTTTGCTTCCCGAACCAGTTTACTCGCAACATTTTTCCCTTATTATTGTTATTATATTATTGATAATTAATGCATAAATATTATTAGTGTACATTTAACCATTATTATTGTTTCTCAGAAATATGCCATTGCAAATATTATTATTTAGAATTAATCCTCATGTATGAATGTGTTGAGTGTCGTAATTATTTCTTGTTATATGAAATTGTTCAATTTTGTGACTCTAGTGTGTTATTATTTTAGGTTTGAGGGGCTCAATCTGGTTACACCCCGATATTTGCCTCCAAGACATTTTATAAATTTAAATGCCTCTGTTAGGAGGGAAAGGGAAGTGGAACTTGAGATAGAAAGAAACAGCCGGATATAATCAGAACACATAGTGCTTGATGATATTCCCTCGATTTGTGTTTCCTTGTTTGATGACATCAACCCCGGCTTAGCAACAACGGGAGGCGCATAAACATTTAGTTGGTATGATGATTTACAGTGGTTCGGAACTCCTAATTGGAACCCTGTTGTCCAGGTAGCAAAAGCTAGCGAGTGGGAGCAGTTGCTTAAGCATGATGATATGTACAGGTTTGATGATGATTTAGAGGCTGCAGCAGATGCTGTAGACCTAAAAGTTTTACAGAATACAGTTGAGGAGTTACAGAATTTTCTTGAGCAACCAGAGGAGGCGCAGCATCAACAACCACATCAACAACAACACGAGCCGAAAAAAGTCGAGGTGGGACATGTGCAACCCCAACCACGGAAGCTTGCACCACATCATCTTGAATCACATCAGTTTGAACCACATCAGCTTGAACCACAACATCAACATCCGCAACACCATCAAGATCAGGAGCAGCAGGACCACCAACGGCTACAGCATCGGAACCAGAATGAGCAACAAATAGAGAAACAAATTGAGAAACAAATGCAGCATAACCCACAACAACATCACATTGAGGGTGTACAAGAACAACCGCCACAACAACCTCAGCAACATGAAGAGCATTTTGTACATGACCAGCTACAACCCCAAATGAAGAAATGTAAGCAAGTTTGTTATAGCATGGCTCAGTCAACCTCACTAAGTGTTGGTATGTCAAGCTTAGTTGTCAAATTTAGTGATCAAAACTCGACCGCTAAACAACGCACATTAGGTAAAGTCATGAGTGAGTTAGCTTTAGGTTGTGGAAGATTTTGGTAGGATTTAGAATCACTACTTGAAGAGTTGAAGGAAGACTGAAAATCAAACGAAGACATCCGGCTTCATCGTTCAAGAGGTTAGTGAATCTAAATAACACGATTCAATTATCTTTTGCACTTGTGCTACAAAAGACAAAAACATAACTCTCTTCTTGAGCTTTACGTTATGACTTGAACACTTGTGATCAGTGTGTCTTAAGATATAACTCCACTTTATTGCTTGCGATATTTGTGTTGAAGTTATGACGTTCCAATATTGCTTAGAGCTTTCTTTTCTTCTCCGTCTCTAAGTAATATAAGGTTCTTACTGAAAAAGCAGGGGTACCGAAATACAACCAACTTTTTGTTTGGGCTCGTGAGACTTATGGTCAGACCTGGACGATCTCAAAAATCAATATCCAGATATGTTAACCTGAGTTTTGATCACAAGGATCAGTCCAACGCAAGACATGGTCTTAGTAAATCCAAGGGATGGATTGAGGACAACGATCAGGTTTATAATAACGTACTTCTTGTGTTTGCTTTAATTATATAATCAGAGAATATAATGCGGAAAGTAAAGCACACAAGACACCAGAGATTTTTTTAACGAGGAAACTACAACCTGTAGAAAAACCTCGGGACCTCGTCCAGATTGAACACCGCACAGTACAAACTGTCTACAAACACTAGCCTACTATAAGACTTCGGTCTGGGATGTAGAAGATACCAATTCCAACCCTCCAAGCGAACTGGCTACTGTCGCACTCCTTACGTCTCTAGATCCCCCACAGATCGTCACACACTTTATTCCCCTAGCTGACGTCCTTTACAGGCCTAGGAGTTGCTTGAACCGCTGTTAAAGGCTTGTGTCAACAATTCCGGCTTTGCAACCTAAATTATCAACTGTATGTTTGAACTGTCATCTATCAGTTTGACATACACAAAGTGACTTCCTTCGGATTTTTCCAGGTCATACGGAAATCTACTTACAAGCGGGGGCTGTCAAGTAAACCAAGTAAACTATGCCCAACTTGTCTCTACCTCAGTTGTACATGAAGAATCACTTAAGAAACTTATACAACTAGAGCTAACTAGGTCTTACAACACCGAGTGCAGCCGTGCGTTGCTTCCTTTCAAAACCCTGTATGTAACGTATCAGTTCTTGAATGGCCTTATATAAGACGAGAAGGACCGTAGAATAGACAAGAACATGATCAGGTTACCAAGGTTACAGGTTACTCCGATTTCAACCACTAAGTTCTCAATATCCTACATGTGCTTCCCAACTCTCAAGAGAAGTCTTTATAGTCGTAGGTAAATCCCAAACCGAACTGCTACCTAATAGAGGATGACTATACCACAACAAGCATTCACCGAAGTGAAAAGAGTTTTACGATCTCTTCCAAAAAGAATCTTCACGTATGCTTGATGCTTGTGGTTTTCGTCCTTAGACACCTCTATTTATAGCAATCAATAAGATAGGTTGCTTTGGAATAAAGCAACTAGTTACTTGTTTCACAAGTTTTGGAAACCCTAACTTGCAAACAAAGTAAACAGAGATTTATCTCAATTGGAAATCATTAATCATTTATCTGCCAAGTGTTTTATTGGCTCATAAACACTTCAAGATAGATATCCAACAGACCAGAGATAATCTTTATCTTATTGACACATTGAGAACCGTTAGATGAATTACAGAAGATATTTTTGTGATAACCAAGTCCAACTAAGACATAAAGAAGTTCAGAGTTTAACCCGAGTAAAAATCCCAGAGAATATTCACTTGGGACGGTTCGCAAACCGTTCATCAGAATCACTGCCAAAAGTATCGATTTTGAGGTTCACGTAGGGTACGCGTACAAAATGACACTTTGGAACTCATGAGTTTTTCCTAAGTCACTGTTCACGAACGGTTCGGGAACCGTCGACATTCGGATTAGGGTTTAACTTGGATCCGCTGGAAGTTCAGGGCTTAACCAGTACTTAGACGTGTTAGACGTCCTCAGCTATAATCCACTGGACTCTTGCTCCAGAGTACTCCTTTAGATTCACCCATATCAACAAGTGATTTGCAAGCAAACCATTGCAATGGACAAATGGTATCGAATCTATCTCATGCATTCTTGTAAACTTAGTATTCGTGGGAACAAATACCAACATAACACATGGTCATGTAGACAAGAACACGATCTCAATCGCTATTAATATTACTATTAAAGTAGCCGACTATTTCGAAAGATAGAGTAAGTAGAATAGAAGAATTTCCATAAAAGTCATAACTACCTTTTGTCGATGAAGAATAATTGATGTCTTCTTTGTCTTCACAGTCTTCGTCTTCAAGGTCTCTACTACTTAGTCCATATCCCAATTCCGAAATCCAAACTCTAGTAGGCTAAATCAAGAATTGGGTTTTGACACATAAAACTGACAACCAGCTTGACATACCAACGCTAGTGGGTTTGACCGGACAACGCCCTAACAATCTCCCCCTTTGTCAATTTTAGTGATAAAACCAATTTACATATGGATTCAAAAGATATACAATTAAGTACTAACCAGATGTATCTTGATTTCTTGAATTCTTCAACTTCTCCCTTGAGTTTTGACGTGTTCATTAAACTCTTGTTGATGAATCCGTAGACAGCAGGTACAACATATCCAGCTCAAACAACCACAAAGGTACGCTCTAGCTTACATGGGTTAATATGCTAATCCCACATGTTGTTTGTGCAAAGAGTAAGAATCTGAGCAAACTTTAAAGTCCGTGTATCAAAACTTTTAAAGTGATTCTAACTCATTCCTGATATGAAGCTTCTTCTCAGCTTTAATTACTCCCCCTTACTTGATACTTTGTAAAAGCACAACAAGTAAGCACATGACGTTCTCCCCCTATGGTTATGAACCACAAGAACAAGAACCATATGTATTCTCCCCCTATTTGTCACAAAAATATGACAAAGTAGTTCGAGACTAGGGTTTCATAAACCTATGAGAATAGGTTAAGCTAAGTACTCACATATCAAGTTTAAGATGACATAACTAGGAAATCAGAACGATGATCTCTAAGTTGATTCATCTTTGGAGAAAAATAGACACACCTTTCTCCTTATATTCCACAACCACGCTCCCCAAAAAGATTTGTTATTAAGCGCAAGTTCAAGTTAAGAACTCTCCCCCATGTGGTGTTATTCAATAAAGAACAACTTACAAAGTCTAACATGGACAAAAACAATTTAATGTTATCCAGTATACCTTTGTTTAAAACAAAAGTCATAGACTTTGTTTGCAACTTGTATATTCAAGAACTCTTAAAACCAAGCTGAGTTAGAGAATGATACATATTCATATTCAAGAATTTCACAACCTTTGAACAAATGAATATTAACTTGATCAATGTTAATGACATACCTCTATGTGATCTCCAACCGGGTTTGTGCCATATTCTTGTGCTTTACCTCACCATATCAATTGAAAGGGCACTTCATGGTGAGGGCGCACAAACACAATCAAGTTGTGTCAGGGTGAACAATTTCTTGTTCACCTTTGATGGTCAAAACAAGATCTCCTACATCACTGGGTTTTTCACCAGAAGTAGCCTTCAACTTAGAGTTCTTTGGCTAACCCTTTTTCCTGTTTTTCATCAGTAACCCAAGCATCTCATGATGTGATAGCATCATACCAAGCATTTTTTGGTTAAATGACACAATATTTTTCATGAATTCTCTTTGGGTGGCCTCACTAGGGTGATCATTCCCTTTGGCATTTATTGCTCTACCAATCTTTGGTACCCACTTTTGAGTGGTCTTATGAGCAATAGGATCTTTCCTCCCATCTTTCTCAACAAGATTACTTGAGAGATAATTGGATTGACCATTCTTTTGCAAGTTAGTCGATCTCCAATTGGGAACATCAGATCTAGTCCTCGCATTTACAAAGTGTTCCTTTCTATGACGATCAGGAGAGAACTTTGTAGAGCGTTTATAGGCAGAACTCAGTTTATCATAATACTGATTTTTATGCCTAAAGGTTGGACGTTCACAACCTGCATTAATATGATTAGCCTTGTTGTTCGATCTGGGATTGATCTTTAACACACTTGCATCATTACAAATGTTGGCTTTTTCGTTCCTTTTACGGAATCTGCATATTCTTTCCAAGTGACCTTTATTACCACAATAAAAGCAACGTTTAGTAACAAAAGGAGTGGGATGCTCATTATTACCTGGATATTGTCGAGCTTGAAAGGCTTTGCTCTTTTTATCCTTAATTTGTGGTAGAGGTTTTGGAAATTGTAGTAGCCTTTGGTTGAGAAGAATCCTTAGCCTTGACAAATTTCACCTTTTTGTTAATACTTGGAGCGTCTATTCCTTTATAGCCCAATCCTCGTGTGTCACGATGATTTTTACTCGCTCCTAACATTAAGGTTAATTTGCCCGTGCTATTGTTGAACTTATTCAAGTTTTCTTCTTCCAACCTTTTGATCTTTTCATAAGCATTAACTAGATCATTCTTAGATGAATCACCATTCTTAAGATTATCTAGTTTAGCTTGAAGAAGTATTTCTCGATCACGACCTTCAGAAATTAGCAACTTGAGACTACGAATTTCTTCGTTGTGATCGGTTGTACCATTAGT
>JAJJMA010125830.1:0-14952 GCA_023529015.1 Papaver nudicaule | reverse complement strand
GATGATGATGATGATGATGATGATGATGATGATGATGATGATGATGAAGCAACAGGGGGTGGTTTTGAAGCAACTAATGGTGTTGAAGCAGCAGGGGGTAGTTTTGGAGCAGATGATGGTTATGGAGCAGATGATGAGGTAGTTGAACCCCTTGATTAGTACTATGTTGTAACTTCCTTTCCAATTGAATTATGTTTTAATTTTTATCTGGATTTGAATTACTGTTAGTTATATAAATATTATCAAACCATTTATATTAGAAAGGAAATTTTCATTAATTAATAACGTAGATTTAAACATCCGCTCATTCGAAGGTGTTCGTTACACTTTTTAGGAGGAAAATTACGAATGAGTATTCCTTAAAGGAATTACATTGACATCTAATTACTTGAATAACTAAGTGCAATGGTAATGTGTTCATAATACTTCGAAGGTTTTGAGAAAATCCTTTAGCTCGTGGTAATGTGCTTCGTACTCGAATTCCTTTCCTTTACTTTGTTTCCATACCTTCAAAGTCCTGGCATAAACTTCATCCTCCGTAACATCTTTCCCAAGAAAATCTCGGGCCAATCTCCCCAAGTGCATAAAATCATGAACGTTTTGACGTATTTTCCACCATCGTTCTGAGAGGCCTCTTGCATCGCGCACATATTGGTTTTGAAACTTGAAGTCATCTTCGACATACTTAAACAGGGAGCTCCACTTGACATCCCCACGACTTTTTTGTAATCCATAATAGTGGATCACGTCTTTACAAAGACGTAGATCTTCTTCCAACGTAAATGGAGCGAAGCTTGGTTTGATTCGTGTTGATGGAGGAGGAGATAATGGTTTTTGAGATGGAGAACACGTATAGTAGTACTGATGAACAAACTTATCAGTCATGTTTCGATTACGTCTACGAGGAGGAGATGCTGGAGGAGGTGTTGAGATTGATTCATTTGGTTTGCGTAGTAAAGATAGTATCTCTTGTGGTGATCGAGTTGGCCTCCTGGATTCATTTGACGATGAGCTTGACATTGTAGATTGATTGAGATAAAGGTTTGGGAAGAAGGTTTAGGAAGAAAGTTTGAGAAGAAGAGTTATCTATGAAAATGAATGTTTGTGAAAGAGTCTATTTATAAAGATGAGTACCCAACGGATAGTTTTTTTGAATTTTGAATTTTGGGGATTTGCAAAAACTAGCCGTTATGAGGTGTAAAGAGAGTGTAAGAACTACTTTTACTCAATTAAAATGACACAAGTAAAAAAAAAATAACCCAACTAACTAAATTTTTCATTAATGGAAACAACAACTACAATGGAATAAGTTTTCCTTAATTGAAACAACAACTACATTGCAAATATGAAAATAAACAACAACTAATCTACTAACAGTGCTCTAACTTTCATAATTGAAACAACAACTACATTGCAAAGATGAAAATAAAAATGTTGCCCTAATTTTCATAACATTGCTCTAAAGAAGACTTATATTCCATAATCATGTCCAGCGATTGCAATCATTATTTCATAACATTCACCAAACTTGAATGCCCGGTGGTTGAGGTCACAGAATCGTGCCAGAGCTTGTAAGACCAATTGTCGGCGTGATGTAACTCTATGTCTCCGGCGAATAGCATTCATAATTCTTACAAAATCCAAGATGTCTCTACTAATTAATGCCCATCGGTTGCTAATTCCATTTTGATTTCTACCTCGTGGATTATTTGTGGCTTCCACAAACAAACTAAAAACACGACTCCAAAACGGCGTCTCTACTAGTAGCCCCTCAACATTTTCCATTGATACACGGATGAAAGAATTAGTAATAGCACGATTTTCAAACTCGGTATAATTAGTCGCCATATCGATTTTGTGATGAAAAAAAATTGAAAATTTGAAGGGAGAAAGAATGAATCAATGGAAACAAGATTGATTGGGGTGGATTTGTCAAAGAGAGTGAATTTTCTTATATAGAAGAGATCCCAACGGCTATTTTTTTTGAATTTTGAAAAAAGAGTCGTTGGGGATCTGACGGTCATGAAAAAATAGAAAGATGGATGGTTGGATGTTGAGGTGTAGAGGGGGTGTAAGGAAAAAAAGGTCAAACGGTATTATTTATGGGACGGAAATCCAATTCCCGCATGAATTCTGGGCGGAAATCGGATTTCCGTAAAAAAATTTGTGCGGAAATTGGATTTCCGCCCTGCGGGAATTGGATTTCCGCCTCGCTTCTCTATTGCTATTGCCTGCTACGAACCCGTAGCAGGCAATAGCAAAGCCAACCAATTTCTCTATTGAATAGAGAAATTTTGCACCACAGTAGTTGCATTTCTCTATTCAATAGAGAAGTCTCCCCAAATAGAGAACCATAGTGCTTGCTCTTAATGGCCTGATCCATTACATTCCGTCCACCTGCTATATACATTGTATGTTTTCGGCAATGATAAGCATCATTTTTTTTTGTTTTTGTTTTTTTGTTTTTTTGGTATCATAATTATATTACGTTGTACTCTCATCCTGAGTTTGTTGTAGCTCCTCCCACCGGTAATTATATTGTAATTACATCAATATCGCACTCCAAATGGTATGTATATATTTGAAAACGTGTGGGCAATATTCCCCATCTTGAACATGGTTGTGATAGAATTTCGTGTTAATTGGGTAGGCATTTTGGTCGATGTGATGTCCATTTGACATGCGATATTTTTCACAATTTGGTAATACTGGGGCTGTGTACATTCCATTGCTCTTTTTTTTCCCTTGTTAGTTGTAACTAAATTGCTGTTCAAAAAAATAAAAATTGTAACTAAATCCCTTAATTTCTTCTAGCAAGTGTTGAAATCAGCTGTAATATTCGACCCAACATCTTAAGTTATTGAATTTGACAATGCCAGTACTGGCAAAGATGTTATTACATGAGCCCAGAAAAACAGGACGGCACCCAGTCAAAGAATATCTATAGACTACAGGGATAAATTATTCATGTCAAATCTGACATACAAATCCGAACTCCGAATATTTAAGTCCACAGAGTAGGTAGGCATTAGTGAAACGCGGATAAACGTAGAGTATTCCTGAAATTCCATTGCAGATTGTGCCATAAATATTGAATGTCAAGAATAATACAACCCATTGCTCCAAGAATTAGTTGGGATGCATTTATCCTGTCTGGTCTGATTTGAGTGTCAAAATTTCTCTACAATCCATATTCTGAATCTGCCCATGAAGTCTGAAGTAATTTCATGTTTTCAATCAAGTGATAGTACTTCATGTTCTCTAAGACGTGTTCCTGTGTCATTTCTCGTGCCAAGATTAAACCTGTTCCTTGGACAACTAAAGCTCTTCGCTAGCAGCAAGAAGTCTGAAAGAGCCAGCTAGTGGTCCCCCTCGAACAGCGCAACACCACAACGGATCAGAGTAGCTCACAATTGTAAAGGAGATTTCTTTCCACAACTCGATCCAGAGTTCACTGAAGCAAACACTTGCATCATCTTTTCAAGTGCTTTTGCTCTTCGAGCTCTTCTTTATTACTGACGCCCAGGCCTAACTTATTCTGTTCATAAGTTGCATCTAAAGAAATGCAAGTTCATCATCTGTTGGTTCCAAGGAATCAGAATCGGTAGCCGAAATAATTTGTTCTTCCTCCATTCTGCACTCAGCTTGCAAAGTTTGAAGGCCCAATAATGGTCATTCCGCATCAGCATAATGAACCATCCCGAGATCGATGCTTTCAGTTTAGGTGGAAATTATATACACTTATGCGCGAATTCATTTCCACTGTGCCAGAGAAGTTCCTTCCTCAGATTGTCGAGTAAGCCCATACATTTCCCTATTTTATGCATTTGGTTCAATCGTTCTGAAGCCTCAAAAACTCTCAAGGCATTGTTAAGGCCCAAACGCCTCCCTATACCCGATACACCTTCCTTGATCAGCAACAAACAGAATATACAATTTCAACAAATGCAACCATTTGACACTAATTTTGTGAAGATCAGAGTTTTCAAAATTTCATTTTCACAATACGTAAAACATGCCACCAAACTTCCTAACAACTCAGCCTTGCCTCCAATGTGAAGAAATCAAGAAAACAGTAGTTACCTTGTTGTGGATGGAAGTTAAGATCACATACGTTATTGATGGTGTACACATTCTGGAAACAAAAACCTAAAGATTAGTGTAACAACAGAAACAAAATTTAAGTGATTATGGAACGGACGATTAATGATGGATTAACACCATGCAATGGCGTTAGCCAAGTAACACAGACAAAATATCTACATAAGAATCTAAAGAGCTAATTAAAGCATGGACAAAATATCTTCTAGCCCTTTCTTCAAGCATCTACAAAAATGTCCTAACTCATATGCATTCACACGGGTTATTGATAAAATTGAGCAGAGAAGTTCAAACTTTTGTCAGTTATTTCATCAACCATTCTACCTATGACATGTTACTCATCTATTGTATATCTTGAATGGAAACCAAAGTTACCTTCGTTTCTCCATCTCCACGACTACTTCTTCTTCTTCTTCCTGTACTGTACCACCTCTTAGTTCCATTTACTTGTACTCTAAATCCTGTACTACTACCACGTTTTGTAAAATCAACACAACAGAAGAATTTTCATCAGATCAACCGGAAAACCCAATACTCTAAATTAATAATGACAACATGTATGGATTTAATACTCGAATTAAACGCCATCCGTGGGAGTCAAACCCACAACTACATGATTGAAAACCATGCGCTCTTCCGTTTAAGCTAAGACAGCAAGTACAACTTCCTAATGCAACTTCCCAACCTGATGCCACCACGCGTACTTACAGAGGATGCAAACATATTCTAGGTTGAGAGGTTAGATAACTAATTTAAGTTGGGAGTTTAAAACAGCTAACAATGTCCAATACGGTAAGTAATTAGAACACAAATTGAAGATGATCGTTGCCTTGCCTATGGAGGAACCAATATATCCTACAGCTGCAAGTAGAAAGTCTTCTCGTAGTACAAATCATTATCAGAAAAAAGAAAATCTTCCAACCCTAACACAGTGTGAACTTTGATTACCATCATTATATCTGGGAAAAAGATCAAGTTACATATGCAACTACATGGAAAGAACATCACCTGCAAATATCTTTTCCAGATTGAAAAAGAGTAGCAATCCAATCCTCATTCTCTGCCTGTAACTCAGATGAACTATACAGCACAGGCTCATAAATCAAAAATTGTGCACCCTGATGGAATCATTTTATTTGTATATCATTAACAAAATAATCATGATAAAATCTAATTTTCTGTGTGCCTCGAACATTGGTTGCATAATTCCCTGTAGTACGAATTACGATAGATCGTACTTTCTTCTCAGTTTTTCATCGATTGGATAGCTGCCTGCTATCCACCACAGATTTCAGCTACGTGTATACAACGTGAATTGGTTAATGAATTCTGAAGATCATTGGAATCCATCCTCGATAAAGAGATAAATCTACAGACTTTTCCATATGAGTCCAAAATTCTGGAATCTAACATAACTTGTAATTCCTCTAATATCTTCTCCGTTTAAAATCTGGTTGGAACCTGCAATACACAACTAAGTACATTGTAGTCATAGAGGGACATACATTCCACTACAAATACTGGTAACCTTTTATACTGCAATACACATCAGTTAAAGAAATTCCTACATTCTTATTTATTAGTTCTCCAAGTTGCACATGAAAACATCATCTCGGTAATACCACAGTTCGGATTTTGGCCCTTACAATTTCCCAGCTACAAAATATGGATCACTTACTACAAAAAACCATTTCCATACACCTCCATACGTAAGGCCAACTAACCATTTTGCCAACAATCCATAAGGTAATATGCAGCATAAATAATTTTATAGGTGTTTTTATCAAAATTAAAAGCTAACAATGGCCACTTTTAAAGCCAACCATGGAATTTTCAAACTTGGTACTGTTTTCTAAGAAATTGAGTCTATGGGACAATTTATCAAACAAATTGTGTACAATAAAAATTGTAAGGGAGTAAAGACTGCAGACATTGAACTGATTCTAATATGATAAACTGAAAAGGATGCATAGAAATTAGATAGTTTACAAATTGATGGAAACAGATTACTTAGTCAGGCTACGTACTTGCTCTCAACCATATTCCATTGGGTTGAGAATTTACAATGAACGATGGAATTCTGAGGATCGATTACTTAAAGCAAGTTGCATCATTTTCCGGGACAGATTAATTGTGAAGCCTGCAGGAAAACATCTCTATAAGCTCATCATTGATGACATGAAAAAAGGAAGTAGAAACCTAGGTCGAAAATCAAAAGAAATGAGATGGGTATTCACTGTCCCGGAATTATGTACCTGCAGGAATATGATAAATCTAAGCAAAACCCACGCAACAAAAATTGAAATTCTTTCTTTTGCTTCTTAATTGTTGTTTCTCCAGTCTCTTCGTATTCCTCTGAAAACCTGAAACACCTATACCAAATTCATAGAAACCCGAGTCTAAGATATCAACTCAAGTATACAGAACCCAAAATTTCAAACTTAATTACCAAAAATCGACTAAAAAAATAAACCTAATTTTCAGTACCATACACTCAAATTACAAACCAAAATTGAATTTTTTGTATTAAAAATCAAAGAGATTAGAGATTCAGAGAGGGATAGAGGGGGAGAGGTCGTACCAAACATGATGTATCCTGCTCATTTTTAACTCTAACATGACCTTTGATTCCCTGTTTATCTTTCCCGAGTCCTTCACCTTCTTCCCATCCCTACAACGCAAAAAAAAAAAAAAAAAACTACAGTATTAGAGTAAATGTACTGAGTCAGAGTCGAGTCAGAATATGTAACGAGTCAGCTCTTGTCTGACTCAGTATATCTGAATGAGTCTGTAATGATTGGATATAAATGCTTTGTCCTAAGGCTTGTGGTCTGTAACGTTTTACCCCATTCAATACACTGATCCATATCTTCTCATGGTATCAGAGGGGGAAGAAACTTCATGGCTCTAACGAGCTGTTTCTTCCTTCGATCCTGACTACCACCACCTTCATCATTATTACCAATTCCTTTTTCCGCTCAACACCACCACCATCAACCTCACCACCTTTCTGTTCATCATCATCACCATCAAACTCATCTTCAAACCCTAAAATCTCTGTATCATAAATCAATTCTTGATTTTCGTCACAATTTTGTGCGTTTTGATAATCAATATGACCAGTTCTGCTGAGTTAGAAGAATTCAGCCCTAAGAAGAAGAAGAAGAAAAGGAAGAAAAAGAAGAAATCGAATTCTGGTAATTGGTTTGATGTTTAATCGGTTCATAGAGGTAATTGGTCTTTTAATTCCAATTTTCAACATCAAAGTAATTGAATTAGGGTCTCAATTTGAGTTTTTCGCTGCTGAAATTAATTTTGGGGATTTTACAAATTTTAATTAGGGTTTCAATATTTTCACAAGTATTACTGTTTTCAATTCTAGTTGGTTTTGATGGGTTCTTGATCTTGAAAATGGTCATAATATGCTTCTTGTGAGTAGTTAGAGAAGAAGAGAAACTTGTAATAAGAGACTACAAGTAAAGAAAAAGAAGATGAAGAAGAGTGATTCTTGAATTCCACCACCAAGGTTTTCTTGATTCTGGGTGGTTTATTATGTCTTCTCTCTTGTATTTGTATTGTTTCTTGGGATGCAGAGTGTAAAGAGTTTGGTACAAAATTGAAGGAAACATTGATTTGGGGTTTAACCTGGTCTGTCCCATGTTGATGACTTGATGTTGCAGTACTAGTAGTAGTATTAGTTGTTGTTGTTCTATGTCAACAAGAACAACAACTTCATCAACAATGTACCAGCAACAACACAGTAGCAGGGAGTTGCTCAAAATTCAGCAGCATTCTACATGGATTAGTATACCAGCCAATAACAACAGCAGTAATTTCTTCATCACTTCAGTAGGTACTTCATCATCAATTCAGCAACAGTAGCAACATTCCTATGGGTAACAACTTCTTAATAATTTTTTCCCATTTTCTGTTACTTCTTTTGTTTTGCATATGGAGTAATAGTTTCAATACCTTTCAAGATCTGGTCTTACAACCACCAGTTTCTAATATCATTTTGAGCCTCTTAACCAACAGAGGACACCAAAAACAATTTGAACCTCTTAACCAACAGAGGACACCAAAAACAATTTGAGCCTCTTAACCAACAGAGGACACCAAAAACATTTTTGAGTCTCTTAACCAATAGAGAACACCAACAACAATTTGAGCCTCTTAACCAACAGAGGACACCATAATTTTAGTGTATTTCTGAAATTGAAATCACTTTTTTTGATTGTTCTACTTTGCTGTGAGATACACATTCTAATGATGATGCTGATAGTACTGCTTTAGTTGGTGTAATGGTTCTGGTTTTGTAACTCAGTTACAACTACAGATGCTGCTATGACAATTCATCTTTTCAACTACTCTTTGTGACTATTGGATGCTACTGATTATAATTCTTCAACAACTACTATGGCATCAACTCCTGTTGGTGCTGAGTTTGGGAAAGGATCTTGCTTTTGGTTCACAGAAGACTATGGTTATGTGTTGTGGGTGGTATTTTATATGGCAGAATGGTTGTTCCTGGTGATTCTTGTTTTTGTCAGAGTCTGCACATGCTCCTGTGAAGTTTGTGGAGTGTTTGAGAGTCTGCACAGTGGAGAGTCTGCACAGTGGAGAGTAATAGAGTCTACACCAACCACTAAATTTGCTGTGAGCTGCTGATATTAGTGAATAGTTTTGTTGTCAACTACTTCAACACTACTTCAACTACTACAACACCTACTACTTCACCAACTACATCAATTGTCTCTGAGTTGTCTACATTTTCTGTTACTACTGCTGTCTCTTATGCTCCTGTGCAGTGTGATGTTGATACTGCAGAATGTCTACACTAACTATTATTGTTTACCTGTTATTGATGCTGCTGCTGTACTTGATCACTACATTTCTGGACTACTGAAGTGTGAGAGCTTGGATAGTATTAAATGACAGGGCTTTACAAGTTATACAAGTCAGGGGAAGCATGTTTGCAGAGAACAAGAATTTATAGGTACTACTTTCTTACTGTAGTTAGTGGTTTTTCCACTTGTAAAACTCTGCAAAAGTGATGGTATGTTCCTGCACATTTCTGGATGGGTTTATCATTTCCGGAAGCACATTTCTGACTGCTATAACAGCATTTCCACCAGGGTTTCCACCACTAGGTGGCATCATTTTTCGCCACAAACTTTTCACCACGCCTAAGGGTGGAGCAGCAGGGGGGCCCCCGCCTCAGTTTTCCACCACTCCCAGCACTCCACATCAGCTGGTGGAGAAATCCGGTGGACGGATCCGGGGGGCATATATCATTTTCGAACTACATCAACAAGTTCTGTCTTACTGACTTCTACAGCTTCTGATCACTACCTCAACAACTACACCTACTCTATCAACAAGTTATGTTTCTTCTACTGAAAGTTTTGAAAATTGTTTTTCTACTTTGTTTTTGTTTGTCAAATGGTCTGAGGTGCCCTCATCCATTTGCGGGGGGATATTAGAGTATATGTACTGAGTCAGAGTCGAGTCAGAATATGTAACGAGTCAGCTCTTGTCTGACTCAGTATATCTGAATGAGTCTGTAATGATTGGATATAAATGCCTTGTCCTAAGGCTTGTGGTCTGTAACGTTTTACCCCATTCAATACACTGATCCATATCTTCTCAAAAACCATTTCTTTAAAAATCAAATGAAACAAAACCTAGTAAAGGTTTCAACTTTTAGGTAGGTAATTGAGGAAAAAAGGTGAGGTTTTCTGTTACCATTGTCTTCGTGAGACGAATTAGATATTTTACTGAATCTTGGTTGATACCCAAATTGGCTTACATCGATGAATTAGAGCAGTGGCAATAGAAAAGAGGAGAAACCCAAACCAAGACAAACTTTCTGAGCATCGCAATAGAAAAGGGAGGAGATGGAAAGTTACTTCACCATAACAGTGAGAAGGGTAGAAAACGAAACGAATAGTTATGCAGTTCACCGGGAGTAAATAAGCTAATCAAAGTAACGCCAAGGTGGACCATGAGGGAGGATAAACGTTGGATTAAGTCATAGAAGTTTACACTGGGAGAGATTGGAAAATCCTGACCACCACTCAGAAAACTCAAAGGTATCCTGACCGTTGCGTGACACAACAAACACTTGTGTTTTGTAAGATAAACACTAATCATAAAGGGTAAATTTGGTATTAAATAAAATTAAACATAGGGGGAGAGCAAAAATGCTATTGGGAGACCGATAGTAGAGGGGCTTCAATTTTCTTGAAGCCCCTAAATCAGCGCTCTATTGAAAAGAAAGTTTAAAGCCCATGCTCTAACTCTAATGTCTAGATTTCGAAGGAAGGGTAAGCAGAAGCATTGGACTATTCGGGAGTTTAATGACTTGTGTTATTTGTACTAAAATGTCATGTTAGGTCACTCATAAAAAGAAAAGTCCTTCAAGGAATGTTGGACAATTTGCAAATGTGGTGCATCTTGTTGCGTTAAATTTGGTGGGTTAAGAATTGAGTTACGTTCTTACGAGCAACTTGTGTTAGAAAATTCAAAATTCGACAATGAATGTCAGCCGGTTGTTCTTGAATTGATGTCTCCTTCAATTCCCCCACACGTCAATTCTCTGGAAAGCAGCATTTGTGAACCTCCAGGAGTAACTTGGTCAATTGTTCCCAAAGAATATGACTTGGGTGATTATGTTGGAGTACTTATATAACAGAGTAGTAGAAGCATGAACACCTGCAACACATGCAACACTATGTACATGCGAACAACCGAGCACACATATGTAATTCACTTAATATAGAACTTGGTTCAGGCTCAGCCACTTGAGGCACTGGAATTTCGACATTGGGCCTCAGGATCAAGTACGAAAACATTATGCAGTATATCAAGTACGAAAGATACAACTGTGCATTGCAATGAGCCAATGACTAAATGAAGACTATTACAAAAGTGCTCTACACCAAAAACTAATTGAACATGGAAGAGGAAAACAAGGGTAGAAACCCAAGCTTTTGCTTTGATGGTGTCCGAATTTCGGATATGAGCTTTGTCCCAGAATTAGTGTATTATTGGGAGAAGATACATAAATCAACAAGATTTGAATTAAGAACTGTGATTATACATATGGTGATTTGAGTAAGACATAGCTCTTTAATTTGCTAAGATCAAGAAGGTACTACAAAAATGAGATACTTGGAATTCTTTACATCCATGAAGATGATGCTCAGAGTTCTCTATGCACGGGGATTTGGATGGATCTGGAAGCACTTCTCTAGAATATGTTTAGTGTGGTTTTGGTACATACCCGTCAACTGCAAAATTTCGGGTTGCCGACGGTAATGCTAAGCGTATTCCCTCAAGTTCTGGCTGTGCAATCACTTGACATCCAAGACGAGACCTGCAAAAACACACCCAAATAAACAGTATAAAACTCCTTATCAATGGGCAAAACATAAGAAGGAGGGTGATTCTTTTTGTTATACTAGGCTAAGCATCTAAAGTAGACTCACGTTTCAGTCAACCCAAAGGCAAGATCCAACATGTCATTCTCCTCGTCCGTCGGATCTTCTAGTTTATTGTAGTAGTTCACATCCTAAAATGAGAGATGGTTGTTAGTTTCAAATCATACCTTGTAAATTCCTTAGACCAGAGACCATATAAGATATTTTACGTGCGAATATGTACATACCATCACAATCACATGACATGTGGAACACGCGAGTGATGCTTCACAAGCTCCTACAACCAAATCAAAATATATATCAGCTCCTATTCCGAGGAATAACCTTGTTTCCCCAAGTACTATAATCTTAGAAGGAAAACTCTTGAGTAACCAATGAAAAAAAAAATGAAAAAAAAATAAATCTACAGGGTTCATTGTTTTACGTTTGTGTTCTGTAAGACAGTATCAGACCTAGTAGAGAAATAGATAGCTGAGATATGATTAGTTGAAGGTTCGAATACCAACAAAATACAGCTACTAGTTACCTTCAAGTTCTATATCATTTTCATGAGCAGCTTCCAGTATGTTCATGCCAATAGGAACCTGGATTTTCTTCTCTTCTCCATCCTTGTCGATGAATATAACAGATATTCTGCATAATAATACAGATCACAATATGAAAACAAAGAAAGGAAGAAGGTGAATGAAACACATCATGTATGACTTTATCCAAAAATTATCTAAGTACTGAATTTCGTTGAGGGCCAATTGACATTTTCTTTTGATTAACAAATTTGCCCCTCGGGATTTCACTTAAACAAGAAAAAAAGAAAAAACATAAAATTGACATTTTCTTTTTGTAGGCTAACCTGCGTTTCAGATTTCTCATTTAACCCTGTCGTAATAAGCTAATAACAATCATATTAAACATCTGTCACAATTAAGGTACAGACAGCAAGAACATACTTTTTTTCTTGCTTATCTCCTTTTCCTTGAGCATTATCTGCAGCTGAAGTTGAAAGACGACGATGCTTCTGAAAATTATATGTTAGGAATATTAGATTTACTAATTGAGGTTCAGAATGATAATTCTCCAGTCCAATTAATATAACAAGGACGTCAGCGAGAACAACAACTTAAATACGAAGCTAATCAAATCAAACATTAGGCTGCTAGTTCATCAGATTACAAGATAGCCAGCTCAACTCATAACAATAAAGTTTGATCCACCAAAATAAAAGAATAAAAGGTGGACCTGTCTCAAGTCACCTCTTTCTTTCATCAACAGAATTGTTACTTTCCTTATAGTGGAAATACTCCCAACCCGGAGACATGGTAATGCTGAAGTAAGATCCTAACTAGATATATTTCGAAGTAATGAAGTCTTTAGACAATAAGAACACAGTTTCCTTTAGAGAGAGAGAGAGAGAGAGAGAGAGAGACCATGGTTTGTAAATAGCCACTGCAAGGTGCTTGCAAGTAACCCCTTTTACTTCTAGTAACCTGACCTGCCAAAGAGAAATCTATTGTGTTAAAATTAGTCTTCGATGTCATTCAAAACACCTAAAGAACAATTCAGACTTTTTCACTAATTATCCAAATCTTATATTCTCTAAATGCCACCGGCACATCTCTTGCACACACCATTATCTAAAATAAGCTGCAAGAATGGCCAAGAATCGGAGTACGGCCTTGTAGAGGTGGTCATTTGAATTCAATAATCAATAGGCTAAATAATCAAATACATAAAGTAATAGCAGGGGGATGCTCCATATCACTCCTCTACAATGGGTAAGCCCTAAAGTTTCATAAGGCAACTCTCATTCTTTCTTCGGAGATATACCTCGATCATTCACCGCTTAACCGCACAAACAGTCCTACGAACATTTGTATGTCGCACAAACATAACCTCTTTATCCTGCCTAAACATGAATTAGGTGTAAATTCATCTTCTTCCAAACTCAAGGATTATAAATTAGTAAAATTTCTGCTTGGCCATAAGTGGGATAACACACCATACAAGTGAATGATCCCAAAACCTATTCAACCTCAACGATTGTAAACATCACCACACCTAAAAAACTAATTACCATTATTTTGTACCTAGTTACCTATAGAAAAATTGCTAAAGGTTGAAGCTTTACTAAATGAAATCCAACTTCCTCAACTGACACTACTGAGTGAATACAAACATTATTCGTTAGCGTTTTCTCTTCGACTTAAGTTCAAAACTACAATCCAGATCAAAATTGAGGTTTTCTAAAACCTAATTTAGAATGCCCATATCATAGTTCTGAGTATCAAAACTCTGGATCAAAATTGGGTTTTTGAGCTTACATTGATAGTTAGGTAGCCATTTTATTTAAAATAAAGCCCTAACTGTGAACTACCACATCAAAAAATTCCAAAAAGTTATCAAAACCAATATCAAAATGGACTAATATCCAATTTCAAGAAAGAAACAATAACATTATGTATAGAGAAAGAAATTGAGCAAGTTAAAAAGATAAAGGTGGAGTCTCTTTTTGCATACCTATTGAAAGTCTTTGTCTGAGTAAAGATGAGAAGTGTGAGAGATTTGATTTGAACATGATTTCCTTCCTGGAGCTGCTGCTCCTCTAACATTCAAAGACAGGAAGAAGAAGAAGAAAGGGTTTTAGGGAAGAAGAGTCGGAGTTTTTTTTTTTTGAAAACACCAACCAATTTATTAACCAACTAGGTAACCGATATTACACGCAAGTGAGGCCACTGAAGGCGGTCAGAAACAATTACATTGTGCAAGTACTGAGGATATACATGATCCCAGTAGTGAGAAGAACTTATGTAACCAATATCATGTGATTCTTGAGCTGCAGCTGATGCAAGAGCATCTGCAGCCTGATTTGCTTCTCTATAGATATGAAGAATCCTGATATTAGAGTAACGAGCCATCTTACGATATATTTCACTAACCATATCAGTCATATACCAAGGTGTCACCGCTTTTCGGTGTAACATGTTCACCAAAACCTTAGAGTCGCATTCCACCTGAAGATAATGGTAGACAGATGGTATCACCAAGTCCAGCCCTAACAATACTGCCCAGCATTCTGCCACAAGAGCTGAAGCTTCCCCTAACGGCACTGAAAGGGCAGCCAACACTGTCCCCAATGAATCCCGACCAAGAGCTCCTGCACCTGTCGGTCCAGGATTGAATTTAGCTGCACCATCTGTGTTTAGAGTTACCCAAGGACCACAAGGAAGCCTCCAGCTGACAGATTTTATTCTAGTTCTTCTCATAATCATATTCGTCCTTGTTGTCTGGATGATTCCTGGGCCAATAGGAATGTACGTGACCTCATAATGTGTATATACTCATCTGCCAACTTGATAGCAATCAACGAGATCTGAGCCGGAGATACATTTTCATTGCTGTACACAAGAGTATT
>JAJJMA010125821.1:0-10760 GCA_023529015.1 Papaver nudicaule | reverse complement strand
TCCAACTGCAGGAACTGGAGGCCTAACTGGGTATACGCCTTGAATTCAATTGATATCAGATGGATTAATTGGATAAGCAAGCATCTTAACACATACATCATTTTCTTTAATTTCAACTGAAGGTAAATCAATCACTCTGCAAATAAGCTTCACAAAATTATACTCATACTCAAAAAGAAAGAAAACCCATGTTTAATTCACAAATAAGTAATAAAACCCTAACAATTCAGCAATTAAAATGAAACCCAATACTCAGAACATGATAAAGATGAAAAAGATTAACAAAAATAACTAAAATCAAATTATATATTAGATCGATCGAACAAACAAGAAAGCATAATAAATCATAATTACAATAAACAAACGATTTTCCAAGTCAAAGTAGATTTTATAGGGTTTATGAAGAAGAATTAAATTTCTAGGGTTTGATACACTTTAGGTTGTTCACAGATTGGTTTAGATTTCTGGAAGATGGGTTTTCATTATGAGATGAGGATTTAGGAAGATAACTGTTGATTTCTAGAAAAAATTGATTGGACATCAGAGATCTGGTTCTTGCTCAAAGAAAGAAGAAAAGAAGAAGACGGGAGGGTTTTTTTTTTCTGTGAAGGAAAAGGAAATAAAAGGGAAAAGTAGTGTTTAAGGTATTTTGAAATGACATCCAAACCCTCAGTCATTTTAACAAAGTACCCGTGTTTTCCTACTTATTTATTTTATGTAGGTAATGCACACATGTGCAACGGATAAAACAATTTGTGCCACGGATATATCCGTTGCACATAAAAAAATCAAAGCGTTGCAGAAGGCAGGATCTGGCGTAGTGAATAGTTAAACCAGTCGTGCTCTTCAGAGGGATTGCTTCAACCCATTTAGTGAAATGTGGCAGTAATTATGTACTCATGAGATTTTGATGAGGGAGGATTAACTTTTACGATAATATCTAGTCCCCAACAATAAAAGGGCCACGGGCTGCTAATCGATTGTAGAGGCAAATATGGAGTGTGAATGAGATTTCCGTGGATCTGACATTGGTGGCACTTATGTACAAAGTCTGCAGCGTCGTCTTCCATGGTGGGCCAGTAGTATCTTTCATGAACCTGGAGGAATAATTTCATTTTTCCTTGATGTTCCCTTTATGAGTCTCCTTCAAAATGATGGGTATTTCTGGTCCCGCTAAACAACGTAGCATGTTACCTCCGTAGCTTATTCGATATAGAATTCCTTCGGGAAAAACAAATCGCTTGGTTTTCTATGTTATCGCGACTGCTTCTCTTTTCTCCTTTGGTAGAATGTTGTCCCGCAATTATTTGACATAGGGATCACGCCAGTCCCCAGTATCATTGAAGGCCAGGATGTATGCTTGGTGGGAAGGGGACTGGCATTTCAGGCATCCCCCTTGAAGAGATCGTGATTGCATTTCCATGGATGGACAGTAATAGCCCAGCCATTGTAGTCGCCTGTAGAGTGTAATTACTAGTGTTTGTCCACATACCTCATCATGAACATGGTAAAGCTGTTGATGTGCCTCTTCTTCACCCAAACATCTTGACAACAATGCGCCGGAATTGTGGTGGTACACGACTCCATGAAATAAGAAGAAATTCTTCAAATCTTTGATGCTGACCTTTTCTCCTGGGAGTGAACTGTTTAGCTCATTTATGATTGGTGTTCTCCAGTAAATTCCCGAGATCTCGCGCGTCTGCCTTTGCCAGCCAAGCAGATGACAAAGTGTGATGTTGAACTGTCAAGGTTTTCTCCATTCCTTCAAATTGAGCCAACGTTGCCAGGCAATCAGCATGTCGATTGTTGGTGCGCCAGTGTGGATTATTACAACTTCTGCAAAGTGATTCAAAAGTATTTGTGCTTCTGCCTGGTGTGGTGCAAGTGTGATTTCTTTGAGAGCATATACACTTTTCATTTGGTTCACCAGTAACTTCGAATCTCCTCTGATTTCAAGATGATTGGCTCCGACTTGCTTTGCTAATAACAACTCCAGAAGGAAAGCTTCGTATTCCGTCGAATTGTTCGTGCATTTGAAATCTAGCTTAAAAGAATATGAAGACGCCTCACCAGTTGGGGAGACTAAAACTACTCCAGCTCCTCCAGTATCATTGCTGGGGGTGGCAGAACCATCAAAGTAGAGTAGCCACGTCTCTTCCTTTACTAATGATATATTTGGAAATTCTCCTGGCCGTCTTCATGTAATGTAGTGGTGTCTTCTCCTGGAGCGCCGCGAGTAAGTCTGCTACTGCATGTCCCTTAATTACTTTTGGAGAAACACATGCGATGTCAAATTCATACATTTGCAACAACCACTTGGCGGGTCTTCCGATTAGAGCTGGCTTCGATAGTAGAAACTTGACGGGATCAGCTTTTGCCATGAGTATTACTCTGTTAGAAAGAAGATAGTGATGAAACTTCTGGATGGCGAATACTAAGGATAGACACGTCTTCTCTACTTTAGGGTATCTGAGTTCTGCATCTCTCAGAGTTCGACTGATATAATACAAAGGGTATCCCACTCCGTGTTCGTCTTCTTGCGCTAGTAAAGCGCCGATGGCAACATCGCTCGAAGCAGTATATAATAATAACGGACGTCCGTGCACCGATGACTTCATGACATGAGGTGATAATAACAATTGTTGTATTTTCTCAAATGCTCCTTGTTGAGTCGAGGACCACACAAACTTCACATTTTTCTTGAGTAATGGTGTAAAAGCAGTAACAAACTGTGCCAAACCTGGGATGAAACGGCGGATGTAATATACCTTCCCTATGAAGATTTGGATTTCCTTGACTGTCGTCTGGGGTGGCATGGTAATGATGGCATGTTTTTTTGAAGGATTTACTTTAATTCCTTCTTCCGTGACCTGAAAGCCAAGGAATTTTCCAGAGGAGACTCCGAAGGCACATTTCAGGGGATTCATCTTTAGTTTATATTCTCGGCATCGCTCAAATACTTGTCGCAGTACTTCGAGATGAGATTCCCTTGTCTTCGATTTCACCACTATATCATCGACATAATCTTCCACTTGCTTGTGCATCATATCTTGGAAGATGGCAGTCATGGCTCTTTGATAAGTCGCACCAGCATTCTTTAACCTGAAGGCCATTACAGTATGATGAAAATTTCCTAAAGGTGTGCAGAACGCCATCTTGCTTGCATCGCGCTCGTACATCTTAATCTAATTGTAACCTGTAGTCGTCCATGAAGGAGAACATTGCATGACCGCTGGTGGCATCTACTAGCATGTCGATGTTGGGTGGAGGAAATTCATATTTAGGGCAGCACTTGTTTAGATCCCTAAAATCCACACAATATCTGATTTAGTCGTTTTTCTTCTTCACAGGAACTACGTTAGCAAATTATGTCGGATGTTGAATTGTCTTGATGAATCCGGCCGCCTGCAGCTTATGAACTTCATCTTTGATTTGCTCTTCCACGTCATGTCCGGAGTTTCGAGGTTGTTGTTTGGCAGGCCTGGAGTTGTGAATGACGTGCAAGTGATGAGTGAACAACTTTTCGTATAAACCTGGCATCTCCTCATACGTCCATGAAAATGTGTCGTGGTATTCTCTCAATAAGTTTATCATCCCATGTCGTTCTTCCGGTGATGGCGCTAAACTGAATGATATAGGCCTCGGATTTTCTTCTGTGCCGATGTTCACCATTCAAGAGCGTCTATAGTCGAATTAGTACCATCCTGTAATTGTGGAGGGGCTTCTTGTAAGCCATCCTCGGATGTCTCTTCACTGTTGTTGCATTCTTCTGGGCGGGGAAGTACGTCTTCGACTTCCCCTGCTAATTGCTAACATTTCTGCCTGTGGTAGACGACTCTTCCCTCAATATCGTAGGCAGTTACGAGATTGTTGGGATGGTGCACGATCTTGCGTTGCAGAATATTTGCTTCTTTAAGAGTCTTAATGGGGATGACATTGGCTGCAGCTCCGGTATCTATGAGGGCTCGTTTGAATTCAGTTTTCTGGATATGTGATGTTACGTAAAAGGCTCGATTGTGAACTTCTTCTGCCATCATATTTTCCTCAGTGAAGGTGATGTCTCTTAACACTGGATCGGCTACAAAGGATATTCCTGAGATTTGTGTAATTGGTAGCACGGGACCTGCCTCAGAGGCTATTTGGTTGAGTGATGTGAAAATGATCGCCTGTTGTTCTTTAGAAAAATGTAATAATTCGCAGAGGTTCTCCACCAGTGAAACGACCTCTTGTCCCACAGGTTTCTCTTATGTAGTGAGGCTCGCAACATAACATTGAGTGTTGTCCCTCGAGCCCCCTGCCTTCAGCAAGAGCTCTCCTGCTTCCGGCTTCTTCTTGAAGATCCACCTTAAGCTATAACATTTACTAGTGAGGTGATGAACGAATCTGTGGAAATGAGAATACTTGGAATTTGCTTTCTGCTCGGCTGTAGGCTGCTTATGTGCATGTGGTAGCTTGACTTCTCCATTTCGTATCCACATCTCCAACCATTCAATCACTTCCGCTATAGTGCAAGGGAAATCAGGAGGCTTGACTGCCTCTCCATGTGATGACGGTGTCTTTGATTCCGGGAGCGTATGCTTGGATTGGTATTCCGTCGTGGGTGAGGCTTTCCTCTTTCCTTCCTTTGAGACAGTCTGGATCAAAACACTTATGATACGTCTTTAAGGACGGAAAGAATATACTTATGTGTTTTCTCTTTCCAATAGGGCTGGGACGATCGTCGCTGATCTTTTGGCCGCTCCATGTAATTCAGAAACCGTTTGAAAGCGCAAATTCTCTAAGAAGTGCATTAGACTGGTAGCATGCCATTTATGCACAAGTCCACTAATTGTGCTTCGGTTATATTTGCATCGTGGCAATCAAGGGCTCGAATCCTGAATTTCTTCACGTAGTCGTCAGGGTGTTTCTTGTTGTGATGGACTATTCTGCCTAGATCTGACAGTGTTACTCTTTCGTCGAGAAAGAAGTACTTCTTGTAGAAAGCATCCACCATTCCCCCCCATGTTGCGATGCTATTGGGTAGAATATTGTTGTACCAGGTGTAAGTTTTTCCAGTCAGGGATTTGGAAAATTCTTTGAGCCGTAGATCATAGTCACATTCATGTTATCCCAACGACTCTGCAAACCAAGATATGTGTTCACGTGCGTTCCTAGTCCTGTCATACTTTGAAAACAGAGGAGAGACATATCCGCGTGGCAAGGGACTCTTTGTACCCTGTTCTCATTAGGGGGTTGATACTGACGGGATGGCTCTGGTTTCGTCTCTCTTCCATATGCTTGTAAGAATCTTTCCAGATCTTTTGTAGTGACATACTTGATTGCCTGACCCTTGCTCTCCTTCATCCTTCTCATGTGATCGGGGGTGTGATGTCGTTGAGTATCACCAGGTACAATTGTTTTCTTAACATTGTGTTGTGGGCTTCGAGCATCGCTGACCATTGTTGTCTTTCTGACTTTTGGCGGTGAACTTGGTGGAGACATCAAGGCTTCCAGATAGGAGCGTGCGCCGGCTCGAGGATCTGTCGTGTTGTCTAGGGTAGACTCCATATTCGGTTTGACAATGATTTTGGGCAAGATTGAATAGGTTTGGGGGAAAGGTGATAAGAGAGTTGTGAGGGTAGCCGATACTACACTAGTGGTGACACTACCATTCCCCAGGGGTGAAGAATTCATTTTGCTGATGTTTGATTCCGACCCTGGTTCAACCATCTTGAAGAAAATAAGTTTTCTGAAATCGAGAGATTGATCTCTCATTGTGGTCGCCAATTGTTTTACCCTAGAAAAAAATGTACTGCAAAAGAGTACTTTCAAGTTCGAGAGATCAGAGTCGAACAAATCTAGCATAAACCAAGACAATGGTCGTTCCATATTTGCTTCGGTTACAAATAAGGAGATAGGGTTGGTCTTAGGGAGGGAAGCAGAGAAAGAGAGAGATCAGGTATTTCTAGTTGAAAAGGTATTGTGTGGTTTCTGAACAATTTAGGAAAACGATGGTTGTCGAAGACAACTTAGTTTTCCTTAGGATTTCACTAGCTGAGATTGAATTGAATTTGATTTCAAGTTCAGGTTGTGCTAAGTTAAATTGAGTTGTGTTGAATTGAATTGAATTGAATTTTCCTTGTGTTTTAGGTGTAAAACAATAAAGAGAATCTGAGGGGGTAAAGTGTGATGTATGATGATGTAATAAAAGATTGTAATGGTATTCGAGAGGTCAAGATCGAACAAGACTCGCCTAAACCAAGAAATGTCCGTTCGAGTATTGCTTCAGTTACAAGAAGAGGATATAGGGTTGGTTTAGGGAGGGAGGCAAAGAAAGATGAGATCAGAGAATTGCTATAATTTCTGTGATGTTGATGATTAAATTGCTAAAAAAGAATGGATATTCAGTTCTCACTAGATATTGAATGCTGAATGAGAAGAGTTAATCAATTATCGATAAGACAGATTGATTATACTTGCACTGAATTAAACTGTTGAACTTACTTGTTCGTGTTGTTGTTTTTCCAAACTGGTCGAGTGACCTATTTATAGCAATAGAATTCCAACTGATCTCGTAAGAAGTTGAAAAAGTGGAAGAGTGGGAGTGAGGAGTGAGTGGGGTCAGTTGTTAAGAGTTTTGCGCCTAATAATAGGGAAGACTAACAACCCACTACCCTATCCCATCTTTCCAGCAACGTTCACACGACTTAGTGTCTTTCCCGTTGAGTGATTGAGCCGTTGCAATCACACGTGCCGTAGACCGCCAAACCAAAACCCTAAAGAATATCCCCTCATGTAACTAATCTCGATTCTCGTAAGATTTGTTAAATATTTGTTAAGTCAAAGATGACTAGGTGCAATTCGTACCAATTACTGGTAAACTCAGGACTTTGCGTAAAGATAGAGATTACGCGATAAGCTTGTATATCTCTTTGAGATTTGGTCTAAGGATTGAGCCGGGCAATCGCCATTTAAACCAATGAGATAAGTCTAAGGATTGAGCCATGCAACCGCCATTTAGACTGATAAGATAAGATAAGTCTAAGGATTGAGCTATGCAATCGCCGTTTAGACTGAGAGGATTTCAGCAACTCTCTGTGGCAATAGTCAAGTAAATACGACTTTCGATTTGCCATAAATATGAGAAATTGGCTTGTAGCATGTAATGCACCAATTCTCTGAGTAATGAAGACATATGAATGTCCAAAATAATATAGGTCATAGCCATGAGCCATGATTAAGAATTATAGCACTGATTTATAGAAGCAAGTCCGTAATCAGGAAAAACAGACGAATGATGCTATCACAGCGTAGCCATCATCAAGAATGCATAAGCATTGCCAATTCAAGACCTAAAGATAGGCCATAATAATAATCATAATCCATGTTACATGGCATAATAATCCTTTTAGGAAGTTAGGCATAGGACGTAAAAGGATAAGCCATAACATTACGTTATTTTCAGATTTCTGGACAGCTTGCATGTCATCCATTCATAAAATCATCCAGACCAGCCTATATTCGATAAAAATCCCAAATTTTAGTATGTTATAGGGAACTCACATAGGAAAAACTTTCGTGAAGGAAGCACCCCCTAATTGTTCACGGATTGGGCTGTAAAAATCATCCTTCAAAGAAATTCGTAATCTGCCAGATTTCCGAATTTGATTAGGAAACTAGGGTATTATGGACTCAATAAAATCCATAATCCTCTAGGACTTGGATCAGTGGGACCCATAAATAGAGGGGAGGATAGGAAAGATATACTCTAGCTCTAAGAGAGCAAAGATAGCCGTGAGGGAGAGGACGGCCATGGACCTCCATGAGTACAAGCGAGAGGAAGCAATAAGGCCTCCACAAATTAGGCGAGGGAAAGCCATAAGGCCCCCATAAATTAGGCTAAGCATGGCCATAAGGCCTCCAATATTTGGCCAAGGCACGACTTTGGGCCTCTAAGAGTTTGGACAAGGCATAGTCGTGGAGCTCCACAAGTTTGGCCAAGTCATGGCCGTGAGCCTCTAAGCAATAAGCTAGGGCATGGCCGTGGATATCCAAGAAACTAAGAAAATGGGGATGCGTGGGCATCCAAAGACTAGGCAAGGGGTGGCGTAAGGCCCCCAAGAAGTTAAGCAAGAGTGATGTCGTGGGCATCCAAAGATAAACCCAAGCTATAGACGTGGATGCCCAAAAACTAAGGGCAAGGATGGTCGTGGGCATCCAAAATCAGGCCAAGGAGGTGGCGTGGGCACCCAAGTGCCAAGGCAAGCTAATGGTCATGGATATCCAAGGTTAGGGCAAGCTAATGGCGTGGACATCCAAAGGCTAAGGCAGGGCGATGGTCGTGGGCCTCCAAGAACTAAGGCAAGGAGAATGCCATGAGCGTCCAAAGATTAGGCTAGGGATTGTCGTGGGTATAAGGATTAGGCTAGGGATTGCGTGGACACCCACAATCAGGCCAAGGTGTGGCCGTGAGCATCCAAAAGCTAGTGTAAGGAGTGGCCGTGGGCCTCCAAGGGTTAGGCGAGCTAAAAGATGTGGATACCCAAAGTTAGGCCAAGGGAGTGGCGTGGACATCCAAAGGTAGGCCAAGGAGATGGTCGTGGATACCCAAAGCTAGGCCAAGGCAATGGTGTGGGCATCCAAAGCTTGTGGCGTGAATTGCCTAAGGTTTGGCTCGAGCATGAGCTAGGCTAACGCGCATTCATATGTATTTTTACGTATAGGCTAGGGATATGGACCATGCTACTAGGCTAGGGTCGTGAGATATCAAAAATATGGCTAATGGCAACCAAAATATCTTATCCCTATTGTCAAAATAAATTCATACCTTATCTTGAGCTATTCCAGGATGCCAGAAATTGATGCGAAATTACTCTTGTGACCTCCTCGCCAAAAACCACTATCAACATTAAGTCCCCTGCGCAGCATGGAACCGTGAGTGTTCCAGGGTGAGCACAAGTTGATGGACCAGCCGCATCCGCATAGAAGCCTTATCCATAAACATGGAGTCCAAACGGGGCCTAAAGACCAAGCCTGCTTAAGCAATATCCAATCCCAGGTAGGTTAGGACTCTCCCAAGAAAACCGTGCGTGCGTGATATATTCATCACGCAGATTTTCCCCTTTTTTTTACGTGAATATTATCCTTCCTCTTGAACTTGTTCTTCCCCTTTCATAAACACAGTATTTTGTAGACTGGAAGATCAAGATGACTGACAATGAATCCCATAGTTCTTCTCGTGCCGGTGATGAAGTTACATCTATCACAGCTGTAAGAGAGATCCCTCATGTCAACGATGAATTTGAAATTCGCCTGGCAAGTTTAGCTCAAGTTGCAATCTCCCAGGATCAAGCTAAAATTCTTTCAAGCAATCTTAATGCTCCAATGGCTATTATCCCATCACGGGTAGCTCGCTTTCGCCTGCAGAGAGGTGACTTTAGTGCTTCCAGTATCGTTTTTCGTTCTCCGCATAAGCAAATTAACTCATGGTCTATGTATCTTCAGAATACACTTGATATCCCAGGTATTAAGGACATCTTTAAGAATGCCGGAATCTTTCATGCTGTAAAGAGTTCGGATAATTCCTTCGTAATTAGAGATAAACGTGCTTTAGTTGCTTTTCTGACCCGTTGGTGTAGTGGTACAAACTCCTTCATAATGGCATGGGGAGAGCTTGTAATTACACTGGAAGACGTAGCAGCATTATTGCGACTCCCAATTAATGAAGAGCTCAGAATTAGCTTGAATGCAGATGAAAGAGAGGTGCAGGCTCGGTTAATCATCATTGCTGAAACCCGAACAAGCACGACAATGCATATGCTTCATGGATGATGCACTGGACAAAACCCAGTAATGACGGTGCTTCAGTGTTGTCCATTGCTGCATTTCTCTTGCTCTGGTTATCAAAGGACGTCTTTGAGGATCTTCATGATTACAATAAGTTAAAGCTTACGCTTATTCCATACGCCATAACATTGGCTCAAGGTACTCATGTTCCTATTGGCTCTTTATTCCTTGGTACTTTGTATACCCATCTTTCTACTTTATCAGCAAATATGAAACTTTCAAATGGCGCTGCAAAGATTGAGACCTTTGTACCAACGAACTTCGTACAAGCTTGGATGTATGAGCATTATCCTGGTGTAGATGGTGAAAAATGAGAGAGGGACAAGATTGTCAAAACACTCTCGAAACCATGTCTTATTAAAGGCAGTCGCCTATTCAGGCTCATCTTTATAGCTCAGGGTGCAATCCATTCCATGAAGCTAAACCCTCTATGAACTCTCTCTTATAACTCCGGTGGGGAGGGTAATGTCATAGAGCAGTATCAATGATCTCACCAACATATTAAACCCATCGATCAGCTCAGAGCCAGACCTCGCTTGATGGTACACGGTGAAAGATCAACAGAGACGTATCCTCATGGATTTCCTCTTAAAATACGACTCAATACACGAGTCTTGGTGCAAACCTCGAAAATATTGAAGCTCCAGGCCGGTCCGGAGCTCTCTGAGAAGCATACACCAGCCTAAACAGGCCTAAGCAGATCTAATCCCAAGTTCAGGATGGTCTAGCATACCATGGATAAGCATGCCATGACTTCAAAAGGGGTTGTAGCGTAAGCACGCACACCACGACTAAGGCACAGGATGCCGCAAAGCTGAGCTTGGCCAGATGCCAAAGCTATAACGCCACATAGCATGGCACCACAAAGCTATAATGCCACAAAGATTGGCCTAGCTGGCCTGGCCAAAAGGGGGCATGGCGCCATATTCATGGCG
>JAJJMA010125813.1:2271-15854 GCA_023529015.1 Papaver nudicaule | reverse complement strand
ATCCGGGGTTGGATAAAAAATCATGTAGTTTGTACAAAGATATAAATCTTCATCCCACATAAACTTAGGACAAGGTTTAGGTGCATCTGGTAATGAATCTAGAGGATTTGCGGGGTTTTTCGGTGCAGGTTCTTTTTTAAACGACGAAGAGGAAGTTGTGGAAGATTTGCATCGCTTAACTACTGGGTTACCATAGTGTCTAGGAGGAGTAGGATACAATCTCTTAAATGGAGGATAAGTGAATAAATGAGGAGATGTCGATGAAGGTTCAGTGTAGTACTAGTTATGGGCGAATTTTTCAGTTATGCTCCGAAATTTCGGTGATGCTGGAGGAGTACCGAGTAAAATAAAGTTTGGAGGACAAGATGGTGGAGGTGAATCCGATGATTGACTGGCTTGGGAAGATGATAGATTTGACATAATGAAAAAATTGATGAATTCGGATGAAATAAAGAGAAGATTTGAGAAATGCTGAGCTAAGTTGTGAGTGAATGAAATGAAGACCACAATTGAGATTATATAGAATTTGGGAATGAAATATGAGCCATTGGATGAGATTAATCTCATCGATGGAAATTTCATCGTTGACATTAATTCCGTCGATGTCGATGGAAAAAGTATCTGTCGATGGAAATTCCATAGACGATACTATTTCAATATGACATTGCAAATTTGCAACTTGGCAACATCGTTTTGGCCATTTGCTAGGTCTATAGTCAGCAATAACACTCATAACTTTTGTTATTTGTGACCCATTGAAACTGGCCTTATGAAGCACCCTTTTTGGTTTTATTGGGATAGTCTTCTTTTCTCTGAGCTTAGACAAATGAACTGATATTTTCATTAAATTTAGCTGGGTCATAATGTTAAAATTATAAAATAAAATGGTTTTTGTACTTGAAGTCTAGAAGTTGTATAGATCCAAAAATTTTACATAGTTATACGTGTATTTAAAAATTATTACATGTGGTTTGAGACTACATTAGGTGCAAGGCGAGACGCCAAGCCAGTCGCCTAACACCTAATATTATTAGCGATCAAGGTGCCTGATGTGCCAGAAAAAAATTAACCTAAAATAATGATGGTGTTTAAGGATATTGCTTTGTAACTACTAGATAAGTATCAAACATAAACTAAATAACACAAGTAGTACACAAGATAAATGAGGAGAAGAAGGATTTCATTATACTTGTTGGTGTATCTACAAATGACCCAAATAAAAGCTATTTATAGTGATGGATGCATGGCTATCAGGTGAAGTAGAGAGACAAGTGGTGGTTGTAGAAAGCCATGTGCTAGCTTACATGAAGGTAACAAGACAAGTGCCTTAGTCTTGTACATGAAGGGAGACATGTGTTTAGCCTCTACTCTTGGTGAACCAAGTGTCTAGATAGCTACATCATTGCCCACAAACATATGGACCATAGGTCCTATAACACTCCCCCTTGTGTGGTCAATTGTAAGGACTTCAAAAGTATACCATCTTTAGGAAACTCAAATCGAAGTTGGACTCGCTGGTGTTGCCTCGTTAAAACCTTGACAAGGAAAACCCAATGGGACAAAACCTTGACGGAGGGAAAATAGTTCAATGCGATAAATCCAAGTAAAGTGCCTTTGTTGAAGTCGATCACTTTGCTTCGTTAAAGTTAACCATAATTACAAGCTCATTACCTATACAAAACCTTGCCAGTAAAATCCATCGAGAGGCAAAAACTGGCCGAAGGAAAAAGGCGTAACACTTGAGCTTCCGAGCTGGTGTAGATGGTCAATAATTTTCTCCTCTGTAGAGCCGTGTCTGGAAAAATACTTGGCATAAAACCTGAACACTTGAAACGGAGTAAAACAACCTCAACCGAGAAGTTCTTCTTATGGTGTTGATGTTGTCTCATTAAAAACCTTGCCGAGTAACAAAACCCAGTGGGAAAAAATAACCTCGGTGAAGGAAAAGAGTTCAACACACCTTGTTGTCAATATATCATTGGATGATCCTCTTGATGTTGACATCTCCCCCTGATTGCATTTCCAGTATTATTGTTGTCTCATTAAAAACCTTGCCGAGTAACAAAACCCTGTGTGAAAAAGTAATCTCGGATAAGGGAAAAAGAGTACAACATACCGCAAGATGCTCCCCCTAGTATATGACAATTTCTTTAGTCCAATACAGTCATGGGAGTTAGGAAAATTCCTTTAGTCCTATACGGTCGGACACTTCCTTTAGTCCTATACAGTCAGATACTTCCTTTAGTCTTCTGCGCATGCAATCATGGAGTAGGACAATTCCTTTAGTCTTGTGCATTTGGAAAATTACTTTAGTCCTATGCAGTTAGACAATTCCTTTAGTCTTACATCGTTTACATGCAGAGTTTAAACAGTTTCTTTAGTCCTATACTCTAGCATGTTTTCCAAATAAGAACTTAGGCAATGACTCTGTGAATAAGTCTGCCTTATTTTTATCAGACTTTATTTTGCTGACTTGAAATGTTTAGAAGACACTGATGTTGATGATTATAACAAAACTTTGGTGATATATGCTTCGTATTATCACCTTAACCCTTGGTTCATATATTTGATGCAAGCTACATTATCTTCGTCAAATGCAAGTTGGCTCTTCGGTGGTAGAACTCAAACCACACGTACCTCGAATATGTGTAATGATAAATCTTAATCATATACATTTACGAACTGCCTCATGTAGGCCAATGATCTCAAAGTGATTCGTGAAGGTAGCCATTAGGGTTTTCTTGGTTGATCTCCGGGATATTCATGTATTCTCAACAAGGAAAACATAACCAGTTTGTGATCGACCATTATGTGGTCTGAGAGGTACCCAACATCAGCAACACAAACCAAAACACTATTTGGCTTTCAGTGTAAGGAGGTGCAATCACATTAGCAGTTCTCCGTCTGTCTTCATAGGGATAAACAAACCCGTGTCAATGGTTTTCTTTTAAGTATATAAATATACTCTTGATACCATTCTAATGACGTTGCCTTGGCGCTGAGCTACACCTAGCTAACAAGTTCACTGAGAACGAGATACATGGCCGAGTACACTGTGCTAAGTACAATAATGCGCCTATTGACTTAGGTAGGGATATTCGTCTGCCAACACATCTCTGTCACCTTCCTTTGGACGAGATGGATCTAAAGTTCGACCAATCATGGGAGTGCTAGCCGGGTGCATTTTGTCCATATTAAATTGCCTGACTATCTGTAACTGTCTAAAATCCCATTGGTTAGATCTTACACAGTACACCTAAATATCATATACCAACATACACACAATCATTCCTAAACATGCATCTAGCAAGTAACATGAGAAATATTAAAGAGATAAGGGTTAGAGATACTTGATAAGATATTTTACTTGGTTCGCCCTCATAAGTAAGGACTACATCCAAGGGTTATCACTAATATAAGCATGATTACAACTCTCTCTTACCTAGCAAATCTTCTATGTGTAATCTCTTAATAAGAACCCTAATTTCAGCCTTGGGCTATAGAGAGCAAGTATGATACTTTTCCTCTCTCTAGACCAATCCGAAATGTGTCCAACCCCTTTTCCAGTAGGTTCACTCGCTATTTATAGACCTTTTACATAGTGGAATACAGCTAATACAAACAACCAAAGACTGACACCAATTTGTCTTGACTCGCCGATACACACACATCGGCGACCTCGGCTTTACTTCCTTAACATAGACGACATAATCTTTTAGTAGATAAGATCGATGACGCATCCTCCACCGAGTCAACTAGTCAACCTGACAATATATCCGTTCTGACTCTTCTTAAATGCGCACCTACTTCTCAACTACCAATTGATGACGTGTCTTCTCTTGCTGATCGATCTCGCTCTTCATTTCTCCTGTACTCGCCGAACTATGTTCATATGTCGCTGATGTCTCTTACTCGTTGATCCCCTACATCTCTGCCATACCATCTAGCCTAGTTTCTCTTCTCAGATGATTTATGTCGCCAAGGTATTTTCTACCCTTACATTTTGCCTCTTTCATCTTCTAAGGCTTTAGTCGTCGAAGATGAAAACTTTATTAGCTCGTCGAAAATACCTTGCAGTTTTTGCTCCTTCTTTGACACGTTCTGACCATGCATGACTTATTTTCGACCGGATGACCTGAAACGCCTGTTGCTTTCCCTTTGCTATAAATATCGTCTTCTCTTTCATAACCAGATCTGTTCTTCTTAACTTATTTCTTCATAAACCAGAGCCTCTCTTTTTCTTTTCTAAAACCCTAAAACATCAAATGCCGCTGTTACAACTTCTTTCCTTCTCTTTTCCTCATCGAACCCCCACTGAATCTTGTTGCTTCTTTCTCTTTTCCTTGCTTCATCCTATTTCCATTGCCTGTGTTGATTTCTGTTTTCAGATCTTTTTTTCGGTATATTTTATTCGTCGGTAACCATTAATCTTCATTTTTTCCGACCAACTCTCGCCGGTAACAGCCAATCTTCATCTTCTCCGACCAACTCTCGACTTGTTTAACCGCTCTTATGGCTTCTACTGGCAAATCTTCGAAATCCAAGGGTAAAACTGGCAAAACCAAAGCCACTGGATTGAAAAGGGTGGATTGGAAGGCTGATTGGCCTGGATATTGCACTTCTTTTGGGGTAAAATTTCTTAAACCTAAAATTAGTTCACTGCCTGGTACCAAGAAAGCATCTGAGATAATATCTGTCGACGATATCCTTCGACCTGAAACAAGCAACACATGGGACGTGGTTGCCTTTGGTCAATTAAAGTCAGGATTAAAATTTCCCCTCTATAATCCGAAAAACACTTTCATCGTCGATCTACTTGCAGCGATCAATAGGAGCCCTTTCCAATTAACCGCCAATGCTATCCGAGTGATGACTGAATGGAGCAAACGCCGAGACAGAGAGACTAACTATCCTTCGCTCGCCAAACTTGATGCTCATAAACCTGATGAGTTTACTGTAGAGAAATTCCTTGAGCAGTACAATGTGGCTTCCTGCACCATAAAGACCGACCCTTGGGCTGTTCGCTTCGCACCTAAGAAGAATTACCCTGCTGAGGATCTGCTACTCGTCGATGTTGAATTCACGAGTACAGAAGATGTTCCAACTGTTCGCCATAGCTCTGAGGGTGATTTTTCCAATCTTCCTTGCCTCGTCGAGGGACCTTGGTTGTTAGGGTGGAAAGACGATGACAAGACCGTCGCTCGCGATGCTTTCTTGCCTAAGCACTCTCATCTCGCCGAACATACTTTCTGGAAGGTAGTCTGGCCTGATGCACGTAAATATGCTAAGGACGATAATGGCAAGTTTCTCAGGGAAAATGGTAGAGATTATGTCAAACTTCCGGCTGCCGCAGTTGCTGGAGTAAAAAGAAATCGAGGGGAAGCTGACCCAACTCAGGTAACAAACACCTTCTTTTATCTTTGAATATATATCTATATTTTTATATGTCTTCTGAGTAACTTAAGAAAGACACAGCTGAAGGTCTAGAAACAATCATTTTAAGTTTTACTTATTTTAAAAATATATTTGCATATATATATTTTCCTCTGTTTGTTTCAAGATCTAATGAATGTTGAAACTCGATTTGCAGCGCCCAAAGAAAAGACCTACTGCTGCAGAACGAGCAGAAAGAATTCGTCAGCTTGCCTCGGCAAAGCTTCCCACTCCTTCAGTTTCTTCCAAGTCAGTTACAGAGACTGTCCCTGAAAAAGAAAATCTTGAGACAACCGCAGATCGAACTGTGGACAACTCCAATATGCTTGCCGAGCAATCCACTAGGGATGACTCGTCCAATATGCTCGTCGATCAATCCACTAAGGATGACTCGACCAACATGCGCGTTGATCAATCCACTAAGGATGACTCGACCAATCCTCCTGAGATCGAGTTGCCCGAGGGTATCCCTGATACTAATGTTGAGGACATGAATCAAAACCTAGAGGCACACCCTATCGGCGATGAGCATCTTAGCAAGGATATGGACATGCTTGATATATCTGGCGATCATGACACCACCAAACCAACTTCTTCTTGAAAGCATCAAGAGTTAAGTTCAATCCACCATACTCCTCCTACCTCAGCTCTTGAACCACATCTGGCTGGCTTAGTTGTTCTTGATAGGTTGCCTCAGCATCCCCTTACTCCTCAACCTGCTAAAGATCCTGGAAAAGTGCAACTTATTGCACCAAATATGCTCGCCGAAGCCTTTGACAAGCTTAGCGTGGCGGATAATTGTCCAGATCCAGAGTACTTTGAAGTACTGGCGCAGTATAGTCTCCCAGGGTTTGTTCATCACCCAGATTTTCACAAAGCTGCCTCCATTATTCCCTATCAAGAACACTTCAATCTTCTCAACATAGTATGCATCTTTTAAATTTTTGCCATTTCAGTCGCCATTGAATACTTATGCTTGTACTTTGTGATTTCAGCACTTTCATCATAGCTTGAGTCTTGCCTCGGCTAATGAGGGTCTTGGGCGTGAAGTCATTAACCTTGGCAACAAGATCAGCCAATTAACACACGATTCTTCAATTCAGAGTAAGGAGATTGAAAGGTTGAAGGGCGTGATCCGAGAACGAAGCCTGAAAATCACAACCCAACAAAGTAAGTTATCTCTACATCTAATTTATTATATTGCTGCTATATTTAGTTTTTATTCCTTCGCCGACCCTTAGATTTCCTGCCCTCCAAGGTTGACATTCCTCCGATGACGATAGGCTTAGGCGAGCTGAATCCGAAATCGAGAGACTTAGTAATAGCAACTTTAAGCAGTGTAGCCAATTGTTCAATTTCCTCAAGGACCTTAAATGGTGTCGCCAAGAATTGAATCAGGATAATGATATTATAAGAAACCTATGTGATACTTATCAAGCTACTCGATCGGAATTAGGCTGGATGACCATCCAACATGACGATGCACTTCGCCGAGAAGAGTTAGACATTACTGCTAAAAAGGAGGCCGAGATTGGTCATATGCGAGCTTCCTCCCTTTCGCAAGAGGAGAAATCTAGAGCCGACAATCTAGCTTCCAGGATCATTTGCTTAAGTACCGAAAAGGAAACCGCCGAGTTCCAAATTCAGCTCTGGAAAGATGTAGCGGCGAGACATGAAGCTTTGGCGATCGACCTATACAAGCAATGCTCTACCCAACAGCGTCAAATAGACCAAATGTTAGGTCCATGTGCCAATGAAAATTTTGAGTTTCATATGACCCAATTTAGAGAAGCACACGAGGGTGCACGAGTCTATGTCTGCAACCTAGAAGGTAGTTACATAGGGTTTATCCATAACTTTTTATACTTGCTCTCTTTTCAACCATCTTGACCATATTCATTTCTTTTCTTGCCTCAGCTACGATCCAAAGTTTAAGAAATGAGTTAGATCACCAGAAGGAAATCAACAAAGGTTGTCATGAACTTGAAGATAAGGTCAATGAGCTTACTGATAAGCTCAAAGAACATGAGTCTTGCCCTGGCAAGATGAAGGACTTGTCTGAGAGACTTAAAGAGCATGACTCATGTGCTAGCAAGTTTGAAGATTTGAACAAGCAACTTTTCAATCATGGATCTTGTGCTGGCAAGATTCAAGAGCTCGAAGATGTCCGTGATCGTCTTCAGATAGAGATCGCCGAAGCCAAGGATGACATCCAGGACTTGGAGAAGCGACTTGACGAAGATGTCGTTAGTGCTGCCTTTATCGATGCTCAAGATTTCGCCTACAAGTTCTTGCCTCAGTATAAATTGGAGGTTCCTTTAGAGTATCGTCGACCTACTCCCCAACAGCTCGCCGAGCAATTAGAAAAGGAGAAGGTAAGCACTCAAGAAGAGGAGGACGAGTTATCAGAAGAAGAAAATGAGGAAGAAGATAGTCAGAAAGAGGGAGAGTCTGAAGAAGAAGATTCAGAAGAAGAAATCAGAGGTGAGAACCAGGGTGAAAGCAGAGAAGAAGATGGGGAAAAAAGTCATCCCCATGACACCGGCGCAGAGAACACAGAAAGTAAGAATCTCGGCGAACAAAATACAGAGGGAACTTCCGGAAATGAGAACCAGTCTGAGGATACCAGAGCTGAGAATATGGGCAGGGATAATCTTGGCGATCTTGACCAAGATAAGCCTTCTGCACCAAAAAGTCCTTTTCCCGATCCTAGATGCTGAAGTGTCTGGTCCTTTCGCCGATCCTAAGTGCTGAAGGAAACGAAGTATCAGCTTTGTAGTTTTCATTCTTCCTTCTGTACTCCTGTTGTTTTCTTTATCTTTTGTAATGAACAATATTTCCGTCTTTTGAATATTATCTTAAAGATATAGTTTTTGTGTTTGTCGACATCTGTTATCGATATGCGATTTTCCTTTGCTTAATTTGGCGTGTCCGTTTCTCGTTTGTCTTCAAAGACTTAACTTTCCATTGAGTGAAGTCTTGTGCTTGTACAGCCAACAATTTCATGTAGAGCCTAGGTTAACACCTAGCCGTATCCATTACTTGTGCCCGTCGGCGATCAAATATAAGTTGTGTGGGTCGCCCAGTAGGCTTATTGCACTATAGCGTCCGCCAGAGGTGATGCTACGGCGTAGGCGAATTAGCACACCGGCGGCACCGCCGATGTGATGCTACAGCAAAGGGTCTTAGTTGCCACACACTTACAGACCAACAAGTAACACGACTGGCCTTATAGCTAATTCCTGGGTCGGACTTACCATTTACAAGGATGTTGTTCACTCGATAAAGCAAGCAAGCTTTCATGTCTTCTGAGCAAGAGTTCTCAACTCTAGCTGATTTTATTAGTTTGGGCATTGTGCCTTTAAAGATGGTGTTTGGCCTTAGTACCTGATCAGGGTTTTTATGCGGCTTTTATTGCCTTGTAATTATTGGGCATTTTTGCCTCAGTAGGTGGCTTTATAGCCTGATAATGGGCATTTTTGCCTCAGCATATTATGTTCTTGGAGCTTTTAGGCTTTAGAGGTCACTGTGGTTAGAGTACCCAGCGAAAAATGTTGATGACATTATGATTTGTTAACGGGGTTCGGCGCATGATAGCAAACCTACGTCCCCTGATCTTATTTGCTGTTATTTTACATAAGCTAATAAGACTTCTTGGGTATTATGCCCGCCCAAGACTTCGGATTTTACATTGTTTCTTTCAAGGGTAATACTTCTTAATGAACTTGGTATTCCAAGGATGTGCGAGTTCCACGCCATGTTCATCAATCAACACATAAGCTCCGCTTCCAGCCGCTCTCTTGACCACATAAGGGCCTTCCCATGTGGGTTCCAACTTTCTGCATCCTTCTCGCTGAGATGGGGGAATTTCCCGAAGTACCAATTCGCCAGGCTGATATTCTCTTGGGATCACCCGCTTGTTGTATTCTCTAGACAGTCGGCGATGATAATTTTCCATGTGTGCAAGTGCGATCAACCGCTGTTCTTCCAAATCGTCTAGCTTTGCTAGGATCAAGTCAGTATTTAGATTCTTTTCCCATGCCTCATGCTTTGTAGTTGGTAGGATTATTTCAGATGGGAGTACTACTTCAGCACCAAAAGTGAGTAGGAAAGGAGATGCTCCAGTTGCTTCTCGGACCGTAGTCCTGTAAGACCACAGAACATTGTGTAAATGCTCACACCATGCTTTCTTATGCTTCTCCAACCTTTTCTTCAGTCCCATTCCAATAGTCTTATTGGTGGCTTCCGCTTGCCTATTACTCTGAGGATACAAGGGAGTTGATTTTCCTAGCTTGACGCTGTAATTAGTGAGTCATTTTCTAATGTTGTCGCCGACTAATTCCTTTCCATTGTCAGTACATATCTCTGCCGATACACCAAATCTGCAAAATATATTCTCCCAAATGAATGTGAATACTTCTTGTCCTCTCTTCTTCTTGATAGCTTTAGCTTCACACCACTTGGTGAAATAATCTGTCGCCACGATGATGTATTTCCGTTTCCCTGATACTGTGGTTAACGGTCCAATGATGTCAATGCCCCACTTGGCGAAGGGCCAAGGGCTGAGCACTTAATTTAGAGATGTCGCTGGCGCTTTAATTCTTCTTCCATATAACTGGCATGGTTTACATCGCTGGACATATTCTTTCGCATCCCTACTCATCCAGGGCCAATAGTATCCTTGCATTCTTACTTTTAATGCTAGAGCTATTTGACCACTGTGATTCCCACTGTCTCCTTCATAGATTGCTTCCAATAATTTCTTGCCTTCTTCTCTCGATACACAGTGCAGCAATGGCCCTGAGAATGACTGGCGATATAGAATTCCATCTCGAAGTTCATAGTTCGCCGATCGACTAATGACTTGGTGAGCTAAGATTTACTTTCCTGGTAGAGTTGAGCGATCCAAATAATATCGTATCGGCGTTCTCCAATCTGTCTCTGCTGATTCTTCAGTGCTTGTCGTCGACACCTCCCTTTGCTCTCGCTCTGCTACCGATGATTGCTTTACTCTTTCAATAGCTATTGAAGGGACATCCAGATTTGTCATAATTTAGGAGATGAACGCCAAAGCATCGGCGTGCCTGTTGTCTTTTCTGCAGATGTGGCGAAACTTGATACCTGTGATCCTCTGGGCATACTCCCTAGCAAGTTTTAGGTACTTCTGCTAAGACGGGTCTGCTGTCTGATATTGTCCAGAGATTTGTCGAATCACTAGCTAAGAGTCGCTTGTTAGTCTAACATCACTAATGCCCATTTCAATGAGTATTCGCATGGCGTAAATAACCGCTTCATATTCTGCCTCATTATTAGTCGCCGGGAATTCTAGCCTTAGTGAGTGTACTACTCTGGCTCCTTTCGCGAGGTTAGAAAAATTCCTATTCCTTTTCCTTCTTTATTTGATGAACCATCTACATGAACTTCTCATCCGTTAGGACTACATTTCAATAGATCTGGCATTTCATGTTCTCGCTCATCCAAAGAGAATGGGATTTCTTCTATCTCTTCTTGTTCATCAATTGGGAAGTCGGCGAGAAAGTCTGCAATAACTTGAGACCGTTGTGCCGTACGTATTTCGTATTGGACGCCGAACTGCTCAATTTGATGATTCCACTTGGCGATTCGCCCCACTCTTTGAGAACTGTGCAGGATATACTCTATTGGAGTTTTGGTTAGGACGACAATGGGATGAGCGTGAAAGTATGGACGTAACCGCTGAGATGCAAAGACCAACGCCAAGGTTAATTGCTCAATTTTGGTATAATTATTTTCTGCCCCTTGTAGTGTTCTGCTAATATAATAAATAGGCGTTTCTCCGCCTTTGGTTCTTACAAGCACAGCACTAATGGCGAAAGGTGTTGCGGCGAGATAAATTATGAGTTCTTCGTCGGCTCAGGTGGTTGAATTGCTGGGAGAGTGGCGAGATACTTTTTAATACCTTGAAATGCAGCCTCATGTGCCTCAGTCCAGTTGAACTTCTCTCATTTCTTCAATGTCTGGAAGAATAATTTACATTTGTCGGAGAACCTTGAGATGAACCTATTAAGCGATGACAAAGTTCCATTGAGTCGCATGACATCCTTTACTGTTACCGGCGAAGGCATCTCTATAATTGCCTTAATCTTGGCTTGATCAGCTTCCACTCCCTTCTTCGTGACGACATATCCCAAGAATTTTCCTGAAGTTACACCAAAAACGCATTTCGCCGGATTGATTTTTAGTTTAGTAATACGCATGTGATTAAATATTTCTCTGAGGTCTTCCACATGAGTTTGTTTCTTCTTGCTCTTAACAAGCATGTCGTCGACGTATACTTCCATGGTCTTCAAACATCTTCTGCGCCATTTCTTGGTAAATAGCACCGGCGTTTTTCAACCCAAAGGGCATTCGAGTGTAACAAAACAACCCTTTGGTGGAAAAGAAAGCTGTGTGCTTTTGATCTTCCTCCGCCAAAGGTATTTGGTGATACCCTGAGTAACCCTCCATAAATAACAGCAACTCATGCCCTGATGTAGCATCTACAGTTTGGTCAATACTTGGTAGCGGAAAACTATTCTTTGGACATGCTCTATTGAGGTCGCTAAAGTCGATGCAGATCCTCACTCCCTTGTTCTTCTTTGGTACCACTACCATATTGGCTATCCATTGAGGATATTGTACTGGCCTTATGATGCCAGACGCCTTCATCTTGTCAATCTCTTCTTCCACTGCTTCTTTATAGGCTGGAGCCAACTTTCTTATCCTTTGCTTAAAAGGTCTGATCTTTGGATCAATATCCAATTTATGACATGCTATTGCCGGGTCAATGCCTGGCATTTCATTCATGCCCCAGGCAAAGACATCAACATATTCTTTGAGTAGTGCTTGTAACTCCGCCGACTCATCTTCATTTAACATAGTACCAATCTTTACCATCTTCGGATCATTGTCATCGCCGATATTTATGTCTTTAGTAGGTTCCACCGCCGTAAAATGTAATTCTGGTCCACCCATCGGCGATGGCTCCTTTAATTGCTATAAGGTCTTCCCTTCAGATTTCGCCGAGTCATCTACCGAATTTACTGAATGCACATATGTTGATGGGTCGGCGATGAAGTTTTGAATATCTTGCTCCTTAACCGCTTCCTTGTCGAGCTTCTTTTTCTCTGCAATCTTTGCTCTTATATTCTCTCGCATTTGTACATCCACCGAATTGCAAGCTTTCACTACTGCCAAATCTCCTACATATTCGGCGACTCCCATGGGTGTTGGAAACCTCAGGCACTGATGATAAGTGGAAGGTACTCCTTTTAAGCTGTGGAGCCATGGTCTTCCAAGGATGGCAGCATATGGCAAATCAACATCCACAATGCAAAAAGTAGTATTCAAGAAATATTTGGCAGCATCGCATATCATGATTTTAAACTCAATTTCGCCTTTTGGGCTTAGAGGCAATGCCGTTAAATCCATAAGTGTTGTAAGAGGAAACCGTCGGCGAGGGAATTTCATCATCCTTCGCCCTCATGATATTGAAAAGAATGTCTACTGAACTGCCTGGATCAATAAGTACCTTAGGCAATCTGAACTTCCCCATTTGAATGGTGAGGACCAGGGGTTGTTATGATTTCTTCCTTCTGGAGGTATCTCTTCAGCGGAGAAACCTACACAAGCCTTCATCCAATATTGCAATGGTTCTTGCTTAGCAGCGACACTACAAATCTCATTTCCCATTCTATCTCGCTTGTGCACTCGGGATAAGACATTATCATGAAACTCGTCCCTGGTAATCTTTGAATGCACAATGGAAAAGCAGTCCAATTCCAATAAGTCTCGCTCAACCTTTACCTCGTACACATTCGGAGTATGAGCTGGGATGGCTTGAATTGGATGGACCATGACAGGGGCGGCGATGGTAATTCTAGGAATTCCTGAAATTTCCCCAAGCGGATGAATATGTGGACTTCTTGTTGTACGCCGTTGCAGTTCTCAGTTGTATGACCGTGAAATTGGTGAAATTGACAAAAGGAATTGGTATTGGACGGCGGGGCTCTTGGATTTCCTCTATTGTAAGGATAACGAATATCATCTCTGCAATTTGAACTCTCAATTTGTCCAAATGCATCAGTGTAAGAGACACGTAACTTTGGTAACGTAGCATCTTGGAAAGGCTG